>LBNU01038780.1:174141-187287 GCA_014162995.1 Artemisia annua
AACTACAAACACTGTTTTGGCAAGCTGCTTCAACCACTCTAGAGAATAAGTTCTACATTAAAATGGAAGAAATTAAGCAACTGTCTCAAGAGGCATATGATTACTTGCTCCAGAGGGATCCTAACAGTTGGAGCAGGGCCTTTTTTTAGTTTTGAAACTAAGTGTGCTAGTTTTGAGAATGGGATTTGTGAGAGTTTCAACAGGGCAATCTTAGAACCAAGAGCAAAACCATTGATCACAATGCTTGAAGACATAAGACTTTATGTCATGCAGAGGTTGGTTTCTATGAATAGAGTGGCAAGGAAGTGTGAAGATATTGTCACACCTTCAGTGAGGAAAAGACTTAACTTCATGATGGATTTTCAAATAAGGTATTACTTGAAATTTATAATTTTATATTTAGATTAGAAACTAACTATATGTCTATTTAAACAGGTATTGGGATGTTATACCTAGTGGATTTCAAGAATTGGAAGTAAGAAGTGGTAATGAAGCTTATGGAGTTAACATTCATATAAAAAAGTGCATGAGTAGAATGTGGGAGCTTTCTGGGATACCGTGTATCCATGCAGTTGCAGCATATGCACATCTAGGTAGAAATCCTGAGGAAGGAGTACATGAGTGGTATAGCCAAGAAAGGTGGTTTCAAGCTTATCAATTCTCAATCAGGCCTGTCTATGGTAGTAAAATGTGGAAGAGAACAAGAGATCCACCACTATTACCACCTTTGATGAGAAGAATGCCAGGTAGGCTAAAAAAGAACAGGATCATTGCTCCATCAGAGAACAATACTCAAGTATCAAGAAGGGGTAGAGTTATGACTTGCACTAACTGTCAAGAAAAAGGACACAACAAAGCAAGCTGTAAAAAGGCTCCAGTTCCAAAACCACCTAAGCCCACTAGGCAATCTAAGCCCACCACTGTACCTGATTATACAACATATGCTTCTGCAAGAGGTGGTGGTAGAGGATCAAGGGGGCCCAGAAGGGGTGGAAGGGGTCAAAGAGGTGCTGGAAGAGGGCAAAGAGGTGGTGGGAGACGGCAAAGAGCTGGTGGAAGAAGTCAACAGCCTAATGTGGTATGTATTATTTAACTGCTTGTTATTTAGGGTGTTAATTTTTTTATTTTTAATTTCATGTATTTACTATCATACAATTTATGGATGAGAATGAAATAAGAAGGAACTTGGAACATGATTACATGGAGGAGTTGCTATTTCAAGAGGAACAAAGATTGGCTGCAGAAGAGAATAACCAACAAGATGAATTTGATGAAGAAGCTGTGAGGTTAACTATGGAAGCTGAAGAAAGGTGGAAAGCAGAAGATTTGGAAAGGGAACTAGCTAAGAAAAAAGAAGAGGAATATTGGGACATTCAGAAGGGATTACACAGTTCATGCTACATTGATGATGAAGAATCATATGAACAAGAAACTTACAACAGAGAAGTGGCATCTGTTAATGCAGTTTTGGACACTCAAGAATCTGTTGCAAGACCTCAACTGGAAGATGTGGCAGCTGAATCACTCAAGGGCAAAGCACTTGCCATTGCTGAACCAAACAAGAGAGGTACCAAAAGACAAGCTGTTGATGTTCCTTTTAGGATTTACCACAAAAATAGGGGTAGATCTGAGAGGATTTTTGACTAGAAGATGAAGAAAGCATGTTTTGGTCCTGATGGTGAAGGGTCAACACCAGATTCAGCTTTGTCTGTTGAGGAGCCTTGAAAACAGTTTAATATATGCATTATCAAATTTGTAATATTTTGTACTTTTGTGGAGGATGTATTAAACTATGCACAACTAGCACAACTTTTGTTAAAGCGTGCCCCAAAAACTATGTGTCTGTCCCCCAACTATTACAATTTGATTAATGCAAATGTTATTTACTTTTTTTATTGAATGTTGTTTTATGTAAATACAGTCAATTCAGTCAATTGGTTTGTGTATTCAACATGAGAATCTTACTATTCTCCTTGTGAACATGCAATGTGAAAATTGACCACATATTAACTGCCATATTGTTCCACCTTTTACCATCCCCCTAAAATTCACCACATACTCACTGCAAAAGGTTATACAACATCTCTATATAAGTGTATACTACATGCAAAGCATACATAAACAAACCAAAGATACAACTGCAATAATGTCTTCCAATAAGAAGAAAGGTATACCACATTGCAATTTAAGCTGTTTTTTGATGAGAAGAATACCAGTAAACACTAACCATTTTTTTTCTTTGTTGGCTTATTGTGTGCAGAGATCATAAACATTCCAAGTGACAGCTCTGAGTCAATGTTTAACTTCTCAAGTGACTCTTCTGATGCAATGCAGAGGATTTACCACAGGTTTCAAAGAAAATGGGAAGTAGCAGTAACCTTATGTCCAAAGAAGAAGCAAAGAAGGAATTTAAAGCAAGGCTTAAGGTACTAGGAGTGCCATGTAACAAAAAATATGGAGAATATGGTGTTAAACCTTTTGTTGTCAAAGACCCCAAGGATCCAAAAGGAAAGGCCAACAAGAAGATGAGTTAAGGCCTTTTTAATGTAATAGGCTGCTTATGGTTGCAACCATTGTATGTATGTTAGTGGTTTAAGTGCATAACTAAAACCACCCTTAAATAAGACAATTGTAACCATAATCTCTATCAATCAAACTTAACTAGAATTTGTAACAAAGATGTAGGGAAAGCCATAATATTATTGCATATAACCATCATGACAGCTTACATTTGATTGTGTTTATAAGGGTTTAGATAGTACTAAATAGAACCCTTAAACAACAAAACAACACAATCCTAATGACAACTATTAGAGCATACTACTTTAGGACAAGGACCAAAGCTACAACAACTGAAAATACAACCATGAATGCATACTTCCAAGCAGTGGATGTTTTGTTAGCTTTGTGCAATTCACCTTCAAGTTGTTCAATCATCCTTTGCCTTGTTGCTTCTCTTTGAACTTCACGCCTTTGGTTTGGATTGAGTTTATTGTACATCTAAAAAAGATGCATTCGGTACCATTCACACTCCTCTTCGGGGTCATACTAATCAAAATATTCACACCTCTTTGTGCCAGGTCTCAAGAAGGAAATAAATAGGTTTTTACTAATTACATTACTACACTTTAAAAATAAACAAGTGTTGTAAGCTTACCCAGCGATTTTGACAACATATAAACCGACGACCTGGATTGTCTTTGGTCCATGAAGTAACAACCATCGAAGGCCTCTCACATTTGCAGTTGGCATACCATAAATAAGATGAGGAAGACATGATTGTGATTTGGGATTGGTTTAGATTTGATTTGGGTGAATAATAGGATATTACCGTTATTAATTAGGGTTTTATAAAAAATCGGGGTATGAAAAAGGGAAAGGGGGGATATATGTGGTTATCTGGGGTCACATGTGGGACCCACATGTGTTAATCGGTCATATTGCATAACTTTAACGGTTACAACAAGTTTCATATGTTATATTAATATTTTACAAAGTTCGTTACCTAACATTAAAATTTTTTCAAAGTTCGTTACCTATATGTGTAACTTACCCCAATATTAGTAAGTTATTTAAACACAATTAACCAAACCAAATAGTTCCATACCATCCGTAGTACTCATGATACAGAGTCAGTTGGCTCTTTTAATTCACGACACACATTGTTGTTGTGGCCTCTGGCCTGTGTGGCCATGTGGTTCTTTTATATTATTGCCTTTTTCAAAAAAAAAAAAAAAAAAAAAAAANAAGTCAAATATGGCATTTAAGATGGATTGGGAGGTCATATTTCATGGTCAAAGTTTATACTTGAATATGGAAAAAAAAAAAATATATATAGCAAAATTTTTCAAAATACTATATCTGATTAACTTAAAATACTTGATTAAAAATGAATTCTGTTAAAACAACTCGTAACTTCAATTCAAATCCAATACCAAAGAACTATACGCGGTGTTCGGAAGTGCATTTCCAAAAAAATACCATGGCATTACAAAGGTAAATAAAACATGTATCTTTCAAAACATGTACAAAAGTCCGCGAATCATATCATGATTCATGCATGCAATCTATCACAATAATTAGGTTTGCGTCATAAGTCATATCATGCATTCTAATGCAAATTGTCGTCTCTTTCACATTCTTCGTTAAATTTTTACTTCATAAAACTGATATGAATTGTCGTCTCTTTCACATTCTTCATTCAATGCAAAAGGTTGAGCACTCAACTCTCGTTGGCCTAATTGATAATGTGCACAAGACGTTGTTGGTTCAAGTGTCATTAGTTGCGAGATATGTGTTACACCGAACAACCTTTAGCCGATACTTGATTGAATTCATGAGCAACCTATGCTCTACCTATTCCTAGGAACTTTGAACATACATTTTTCAAGTCAAAATTAAACAAGCTTATTGCCAACGTTATATGTATGACAATAATCAGCTTTTATTTTTGTAAGAAACTAACCAAAACTTCTAACTTTGGATCTAAGATTCCTATCGTTGTCTCTTTTTTCGATATTTTACATGTTTGTTACTCGGCTTGCTCTATATACCATGAAAGTTTTATATGCACGTACTCGTACACCATGAATTTACTTCAAACAACTTGACACTAACTATTTTGATAATCACCAATGATAACCATCCATTTATGCAAGTATTCGTATATCCATGAACGATGATACTTAATAAATGATGTCAAATTGTCAAGTATCATCAAAGGGTTAAATGTATACATGAAGCCAAAGATGAGAGGGTGAAAAAGAAATTGCAAATGAAGGCGTACAGGAATGGATGATGTGCCAATATACGGTGATGGTAGCGTATAAGTGCAGAATATTTAAGGACAAGTGGCAGGCTTTTTGTTCATTACCTCAGGAAATGCACCAACTGCTGTTGCATCACGCAATCAGAAACTCACTCTCACGCTTCTCATCACTGCTTCCTTTATCATTAAAAGAATTAAATAAAAAGGGAGATATACATATGAAAAGGGAAGTGATTTGTACACTCACAAAAATGATTGGCACACTCAAATTTTGAGTGTGTTGACATTTATACCCTCACATTGTTTGGACTCATTCTTATCCTGTAAGGGTATAAATGTCAACACACTCACATTTTGAGTGTGTCAATCATTTTTGGGAGTGTGCAAATCACCTCCCGAAAAGTCATATGAAAAATACCAAGTAATTTGGGTGAGTAACATTTTGTGTTTACGAGTTTAGATACCATAATAATTCAGCTTAGCAATGATCGGAACAAAAATGTAGTAAATGAGTGAAACTGAAAATTGGTTGTGTTTATACTCATACTTCGGCTTATTCTCATACATATTTGTATTTTACTAGTTTTTAACCTCGTATATACACATAATTTTAAATAACCTTTTTTCATAAAATTATGTAAAATATTTTATATTTATATAGTTATAATACCCGTAAATTTGCGGTTTATTACATAAAATTTTCATTATTTATTCATGTTGATTAATTTTGCATACATTTTTGTTGTACGAATGATTTGACTTTGTTTAACTCACATGATATTAAGACATGATGTTAAGGTTGATGTTGCTTAAATTTAACTTTTAATATCATGTTTAATAGCATGTAATGACCTTTGAAAAAATAATTTTCATAATATCCTTATTTAATAATCATGTGAGGGCCCGTTTAGTTTGTAGTTGTGTTTTAAATTAAGATTTAAATTTGTATTTAATGTAGGAGAGAGAAAATTTTATAAAATAGATTTTAGTTTAATAAATTTAAATTAGAATTATAAAATATTAGAAAAATAAAAAAAATATGAAATGTAAAATGAGACCCACAATATAAAGAGAGAAATACTAGCTACTAGGTTGGGTTTTAAATTAGTGAGGATGAANCATTTATGCAAGTATTCGTATATCCATGAACGATGATACTTAATAAATGATGTCAAATTGTCAAGTATCATCAAAGGGTTAAATGTATACATGAAGCCAAAGATGAGAGGGTGAAAAAGAAATTGCAAATGAAGGCGTACAGGAATGGATGATGTGCCAATATACGGTGATGGTAGCGTATAAGTGCAGAATATTTAAGGACAAGTGGCAGGCTTTTTGTTCATTACCTCAGGAAATGCACCAACTGCTGTTGCATCACGCAATCAGAAACTCACTCTCACGCTTCTCATCACTGCTTCCTTTATCATTAAAAGAATTAAATAAAAAGGGAGATATACATATGAAAAGGGAAGTGATTTGTACACTCACAAAAATGATTGGCACACTCAAATTTTGAGTGTGTCAATCATTTTTGGGAGTGTGCAAATCACCTCCCGAAAAGTCATATGAAAAATACCAAGTAATTTGGGTGAGTAACATTTTGTGTTTACGAGTTTAGATACCATAATAATTCAGCTTAGCAATGATCGGAACAAAAATGTAGTAAATGAGTGAAACTGAAAATTGGTTGTGTTTATACTCATACTTCGGCTTATTCTCATACATATTTGTATTTTACTAGTTTTTAACCTCGTATATACACATAATTTTAAATAACCTTTTTTCATAAAATTATGTAAAATATTTTATATTTATATAGTTATAATACCCGTAAATTTGCGGTTTATTACATAAAATTTTCATTATTTATTCATGTTGATTAATTTTGCATACATTTTTGTTGTACGAATGATTTGACTTTGTTTAACTCACATGATATTAAGACATGATGTTAAGGTTGATGTTGCTTAAATTTAACTTTTAATATCATGTTTAATAGCATGTAATGACCTTTGAAAAAATAATTTTCATAATATCCTTATTTAATAATCATGTGAGGGCCCGTTTAGTTTGTAGTTGTGTTTTAAATTAAGATTTAAATTTGTATTTAATGTAGGAGAGAGAAAATTTTATAAAATAGATTTTAGTTTAATAAATTTAAATTAGAATTATAAAATATTAGAAAAATAAAAAAAATATGAAATGTAAAATGAGACCCACAATATAAAGAGAGAAATACTAGCTACTAGGTTGGGTTTTAAATTAGTGAGGATGAACTCTATTTTCAAAAGTAATCCCCTCAACCAATCAACACTTTAAAGTCCCAAACCGAATCCCCACTGCAAAAAACCATAAACCAAACGGGCTCTAAAATTCTTACCAAAGAATTGATTTACACTTTGAATCAATCCAAACCTTCTCAAACCCATAAACCAAACGGGCTCTTAATAATAATTAATATTATTAATATTATAGTAATTTGTGAGGTCGCTCCTTCATTTATACTTATATTCCTGTTAATAATAATTTTAGTTGTATTTAATTTTTAAACTCATGTATACGCGGGTTAAAATTATAAAGAGGAATAACTTAGCCGTTATTGACACGAATAGTAGTAAAATTACTTTTCCGTATATCTTTACTTAGTCTCATAAAGAAGAATACCATATGTCGTTCGTATATATATGTATAATATCGTATATTCATTTACAAATCATAGTAATCCGTGCATTTATTTTGATATTTATAACTCTATGTATGTACTTTAAATTAATATACATGATATTTATAAATAACATCAACAAATATGATGCTTTAAAAAAAATATAAATAAAGTCTAACGATTATTTATCAAATTAAAAAATTTATTAATAAAACTTGAAAGCTCGTAAATTTAATTTAATTATGTCCATGTAGCTTATTTAAAATTTAATAATTAAAGTTTCTTAATTATCCATCTTTTTTTAATTTTTCTTCTTATAAAATCAACACATGTATTTTTATACATATTTAGTTTGGTGGATGAAATTTAGATGAATTTGACTAAATTGAAACCAATTTTGATCTTTTTTTTGCTAATTAGAATGCTCGATTTTAAATTTGAGCTGTCTTATTGACCAATAAAAGAACTATTTTTCGGTTTTTGTATTTTTTTACTAGTTATAATACCCGTGCACGCACGGGGTTTTGACATTAAAAATTTATCATGTATTTAATACCGAATATATCATCTTAAAATGTTTTGAACTTTACATCTATTAATTTAGTATAAGTCAAATTTATTTTGCAATAACAATGCCTATTAAAAACAGTCGCAACACCCCTGTATTCAGCTATTATTACAGTTCCAAACACCCCTAAAATTATCAATTGAAATAGTCTCAAATACCCTTGAATTCAGATATCAAGGCAGTTTCAAGCACCCATCAATTCAGCTATTAAAAACAGTCCCAAACACCTTGAATTCTGCTATTAAAACAGTCATAAAAACCCTTTAATAACTATTAAGACATCTATTAAAACAATCCTAATCAGCACTGAATCTAACTATTAAGACGGTCTCAAAACCCTTTAAAAACTTACTATAATTAGTAGAAAATAACAGTCCCAAACTCAAATAACTTAAGCAAGTCCTATTTTAGTAAACCGGCTCATTCTTTTCGCAGCAGATTTTTGAGTGAATGAGACACATTAGTTACATCTCTTTCTAGATCATCATTATTCTATATTACAACAAATTCAAAAGCTATTAACTCATCAAATACTTGTGAGATTTGTTTTTTTGTTGCAACTTCGGAATAAGGTTAATGCAACACATATCAGTACCTGAGACAAAGGCAATTATATAACGTTAACTTGGGATTATGTGAGTTAGCCGTTTAAGTTATGAAAATTCAAGAGACAACTTGATTTTAAAATTCAATAAACACATATACCATATAAGCAAACTATTATATCAAATATATGTTCTGAGTAACCTTCAAACTAAATCCGTAGTTGATGCATCAGGTGTAGTTTCGGGGTTTTTATGGTTCCAACTTTAGCATACTTGGTGATGAACTTGTATTCCCAGTCTCTTAATATGTCAAGTTCGAATAAACAACGCATAAGGACCAACTGGTATATAAAACATCCTGAAAGAAACATCAATCAGCTAATACTCAAACTATTGGCACAACACGTACACTTTTTTTTCTTCATTTCTTGCGGACTTAACAACGCCCACAATACACTTTCTGCTAAAGTAATAAAAAATAGAAGGTGTACCCTAATAGAGCATATCACTTGTCAAAATGAGTAAATTAGCTTTGTATAACGTTTTTAACTCATAGACATGCTGAGGTTGATGTTAATGTTATTGTTTAACTTTAACTATTGATATCATGTTGTACAAAATGTGCGAGTTTAGTAGCACATAATGAGCGTTAATGAAGTTAAAATATGCTCCGTAAAGTTTTTAAATTGTTTTTATGGATATTCATATATAAATTTTAAATAACAATTTCATGAGTTGTTGTTACAAGTAGAATCACGTATATTTATTTTCATATCACAGTAACTCGTGCTTACCATTTGATATTTATATTCCCGTTACTAATAATTTAGCCGTATTTAATATTCAAACCCGTGTACGCATAAATTAAATTTTTAAGTAAAATAACATGAGTCCTTATTTAAAAAGATATTCTAATGGATGAAAGTCTAAAACTAACAATATTAAAACTAATTCGCATATTTACCAAATTTTGTAATTTTAATGGATAAAAGTCTAAAAACTAATACTAATACTCATGTAATTTAAACAAAGTTCATATTATAAAGTTTAAGAGGTTATTTATGTTTTTTCTGGAGTTATTAAAATACATGGAAACTTAATTTTACACATAGCTCTATATAATTTATTTAAAATTCAACCACTAAAGTTTTATTAATTACTTCATATTTTTTTTTTAAGTTTTTGTTTTCATAAATTTGACACCTATATTTTTATTCATTTTTTTTCTTAACCAAATTCTTCACCAAATTTATTAAGTTTGACTAAAATCAATTTAATTTTGACTTTCTATTGACAAATCATATTGCTCGATTTCGCCTACGTGGCAAAATCGAGCTCTCCTATTGGTCTAATTTTTTTTTATTTAGAAGAGTTTTGCAAAAACACTCTGAAATGATGTAATTCTTTTATTATATAAAAGATTATACAAAACATGTAACCGCATGGAAGGACCGAAGAATTATTGTGGTAAAATTCTGTTAGCCTTACTTGTTTTACATGTTACATTACAAACCAAAAATCTGAATTTGTAAGATTTTTGAATGATCTATAACTAGATCCATATTGTGATAATGATCAAACTTACAACAGAGCAATATAGATCTCAAAAGATTTTTATGGACTTGAACAATAATTTAAACCAATGAAACCATTTTTGGTGGGGATTCTCTAATATTTGTGTCAGCATGACACTTGTTTATAAGCATTAAATGAACTAAATTGTTTTTTAAAATAAATATACTTTTAAATAATACAAAGTTAATCATGGTAATTAGAAAATATTTAGAAAATTATTAATACAAACTAACATTTAAACATGATAATTTAAGTTTATTAATTGTGTTTAGCAAATGTCATGGTGACATAAATATTATGGAATATTTGACACAGCTTCACCATTTCTTTAATATTAAGGATCCAATGAGAAGAAAACTTAAAATGAGAAGAATGAGAAATGACTATAACCACATATTTGAGATGCATCGACTTGAATTAGATGTATCTCTATTTCTTTAGATTAGATGCATCTCACTTAGTTTCGAAAGTAATTTTGAAGTGAAAACGATGTAAAGTAGTACTAGCAACAAATTTGACTCGCAGAAGGCGAAAAATACATAGGATTTGTCTAACTTGATGAAATGCATCTAATATATGTATATGCATCTAATTTTTAGCTAGAAAATATATTATGGTGCATCTAAAAGATTAGGGATGCATCTAATTCAAGGCGACGCATCTCTAATGTGTATTTATAGTTATTTCTCATCCTTCTCATTTTAAGGTTTCTTCTTATTTGATCCTAAGTCTATTCTTATAACCATAACTAGAAATTATTTAAATAAAAAACATATCCCATGAAATAATGACCGTCGGCTTAAGTAAACCTTGAGTCAACATTGAGTTACTATTCCACAACGATAAAATAAAATCATTGACACCATGTGGTCCTTTCACAAGAGCTGTTGTTAGTACCTTCATCTCTATATATAATACCACACACACATTAACACCTCAGAAAACACACTACTAACACAACACCACACACACAACTTTATACTATTATATCAACATTTTTACTACGACCTCTATGGGAAACTGTCAAGCTATTGATAATGCAAGTTTAGTCATACAAAATCCAACCACAGGAAAATCTGAAAGGCTATATTCCAACATATCTGCTGCTGAGGTTATGAAACTTAACCCTGGCCACTATGTTGCTTTGCTTTTAACTACAACGTTGTACTCTTCACGACCACCTTCGGTTAGTGAGGTCACTAGCAAGGAAAAGAAGGCTGATGGTGATGTCATCAAGAAAGTGCAACAGCAGCCGTTGAGGATTACTAGGATTAAACTTCTTAGACCTACTGAGAGTCTAACTGTTGGCCATATTTATAGACTTGTTACAACACAAGGTATGTTACTGTAACTTCTTCTTGTTAGTGTAACTTTTTTCTTAATAAAATGGTTTTTTTTTTTTTTTTTTTGTTTGTTTAAAACTTGAAAGTAATATTTTGAAAACCGGGTCTATGATCGACCCGGCCGGGTCAACCCGGTTTTATGCAAAAAACCAAACAGCCTATACACATGTCCAAACTCCAAACTGCCATTTTTCTGCTGCATTATTAACACTAGGTTAAAAATCAGGAATTTTGTTACATCCACATAAAAAAATCCAAAAAAAAATCCACTCGCTGAGGTGTCAGCGGGAGATTGGTTTTTTTGGGATCAACCAATCTCCCGCTGACATCAACCAATCTCCCGCTGACATCTCAGCGCGAGTGAATTGTTTTTTAGAATATTTTACGTGGATGTATCACTGCTCAAAAATCAGATAGAGACCATGTTTCTGCTTTTTTGGCACGGAACCGGTTCAACCGGTTGACCAGGCAGGGTCCAACCGAGTTCAAAACATAGGTTAAAAGTATTGTTTTTGGGTTAATATGTTTACTACTCCGTATTTGGTTTTCATGGTAACAAGAAAAAACCCAAAAAAATGTACTTTTAACACAACAGAAACCAAAAACATGATGGTACTTATGATGACCTAATTAAATGTACTGTACAGTAGAAGATAAATACTCGTAAGGTAGGGCAAAAGTATGTACAATGATCGAATGAGGGAAAAAAAAATGTAAAGCACCTTGCAGTTTTGTTTTATGTATAGTAGTAGCCCTTAAGAAAAGGTGTTTGTTACAACTTTTTAAATTGCTTTTCTTCTAAACAACTTAAAAATTGTTTTATATAAAATGTTCGTACAAATGACGCGTAGGCTATGTTTGGCAAAAGTAGCTGTGAGCAGTAGCAGCGAGCAGTAGCAGTAGCAGTGAGCTGTGAGCAGTAGCTGTGAGCAGTAGCCAAAAAAGCTCACAGTTTCATAAAGAAGCATTGGGAAAATGAGCTTTCCTAAAAAATAGCAAAGCCCACAGCTCTCATGCCAAACGAACACTAAAAATCAAAAAGCTCATTGTTCACCGCTCATTGCCCAAAAAAGCTCCAAAAAGCTTTGTGCCAAACATAGCCGTAATGTTAACAGTACACAAGCTTTACGGTTGAAGAGTACGTATAGTCATTTAAGTGAAGAAATAATTGTATTTAATTAGCTAAAAATGTTGGATAGTTAAAAATATTTATTGCAATTTATTGCTTTTTGCCTATGCTACCATAGTAGTACCATCTAACACATGATGCTCCTAAAACAATTGATATAAAACAGTGAATAAACATTTACAACTTGTTTACGTATAAATTTTAAATGTAGTACGGAGTATTAAATTGCAATATAAACATTTACAACTTGTTTATGTATAATTTTTAAATGAATTATTAAATTGCAATAAGCAGAAAACATGTAGTAATATGTAATAATTATATTTGTTCTTATATTTTACAGAGGTGATGAAAGGATTAATGGCTAAGAAGAGTAGCAAAATCAGTAATAATATTACTAAACTCAAACCTTCAGAACAACCTACTGGAAAACATGATCTGGCAGCTGTAAGATCTAACCATCCAGAAAAAGCCCAACAGCAGGTATATATCTGAATAATAATAATTTTTAAATTTATTTATGGTTTATTTATTTATTATTTATTAAATATATATA
>LBNU01038781.1:0-61770 GCA_014162995.1 Artemisia annua
CTGTACCTCAACCAGATGACAAAGCAGACACAAGAAAACATCAGACAGAAATAGGAACTCCTCCTTCTTCACGGAACCTAGACGGATTAGAAGTCGAGAATTATTCAATAATTCATTTAGAATCAGATTACTTCTTTTTAGGTTATCTTTCCATTTTTAGAAATTTCTAGATTTAGCAACTTTTCAGATTTAGTAACTTTCCAGATTTAGTAACTTTCTATTTTTAGCAGGTTTCCAGAAGTAGTAATTTCCCATTTTAGAAGGTCTCCATAAATAGCAGTTTTCCAAAGTAGGCAAGTTTCCACTTATTAACATATTCTTATAAGTTAATTGTAACATTTTATCAAGTTTCATGGCCTCATGTATTACAGATTTCCTTTTATAGACATTTTCTGAGATTAGGGTTTCGTTAGGTCACCGAACATGTTTTAGGGTTAAAAGTGTAAATTTCACAAGTCGGAGGTCACAGATTATCACATTCACATTATAACATACCAACTTAAGTCAAGAAAGTCAAACATGCACTTATTACACTTTACACCCTTAAGTTTACAAAGTTACCATATTAGGCCCTTTAATTATCTCATTTACATATTTAATCCTTAACAATTATAATCATCACATAAGCATCACAACTATTCAAAAATGTCATGATCAGTCACTACATCATGTTTACGTCGAATTACACATGTCACATTCATATTTACATTTTTAGTCCCTCTAGTTATAATATTTACAATATAAACCTTTTAATTATCTAATTAACATGTAAATCACATAATAAATCAATTAACCACATAAGTCCATCAAGTATCACAAAATTACCATTTTAGTCCCTTACCATTAATTTAAGCCAAAATTAGGTATTTACATAATTAGTCCCTTAGGTTTCCAAATTAACAAAATAATCCTTAGCAATTTCATATCAACATTTTAGCCCCTCAATTTCCAATATTTACACAATTTATCCTCCACATTAAAACATGTATGAAACACCCTCAATTAACATAATTTACAAAACAGGCCCCTCTAGTTTAATTAATTTCAAATCGAATTACATAATTAACCAAAATGACAATTTAAATCCAATACTTACAAAATATGCATCTTAGGTCCTTATAGTTATTTTTCCCATTAATCTACTGTATTTAGAAGAGTTTCAAAAATGGTCCCATACTTTCATAAATTACAAAACAACCCCTTAACATTATTTATTTCAAATCGGTTTTGAGAAAAATTCCAATTCATAAGCCCTAATTTTTCCCAAACCCTAAAATAATTATTATACAATCATTACATTTATTATGAACCAGAAAAATTATGAAAACCCTAATATTTGGTCAAGAACCCTTTTTCCTACATTATCTCTTTTTGCCGATTTTACACAATTCCACACTAGATGATTTTAAGCCTCAAACAATTCAACCACAATTTTTACAGGTAGAATATATATCATAGAAGTCCATAAAAATCAGATCTCAAATCACAAAATTCATTTAGGCCGATTTATCCATTTTGCATGAAATTAGGGTTTCAGTTAGGATTAATTTCGTATGGCCAATTAAACATGCATGGATCGAATTTAACATTTTATACAGATCATAGAGAGTATAGATAGTGATACAAAAATACCCAAGATGGTTAGGATCGAATGGATGTGGCCTTGTGAATTATTCTTCTTGGTAGGGTTTATTTGACACAAACAATGCTCCAATGAATTCACGATCACTCCACAGCCTTACCCACTATTTTTCCCACCTTCTATGATCCAAAAAACGTTCAAGAAAAATGGTGTAGACCCTTGGAAAATTATGTGGCCGCCATGATTTTAGAGGTGTTTTTAGGGTTTATTTTATGTTTTGGAAATGAGATAATTGCAAAATTATATAATGATTGACTAGGGAATGATGGGGGCCGGATTCTAAGTGATTTGGGGGAGACCAAATCAGAAATTTTCACCTTCTATAATTATCTCATGTTTATCTCTTTTAATTTCAAGTTTTGTACAACATTTTATTCATTTTTGGCCTTATAAATAATAATTAAACATGCCCCATAATTTATACAAGTTTTAAATGCATTAAATGTCCCAAAAAAATTAATAATCATCATTTGTTAAATTTTTCCAAGTGTTTGGGATTTTATTTGTATTTTATTTAAGCTTTTATTTAGTTTTTAAATTACAAGGGCATTTTGGTCATTTTGCAAAATTTTAAATTTCAGGTATTACACAAATACTCCTCTGATTTGCTCAGTAGATAAAGGGGTAACATGGTTAGATCTTCTTCCAAGAAAATGAACCCTCAAAGCTTCCCTTCCGAAATATAAATCATCTTCTTGTCCAAAATAACCTGTTAAACATGAGAAAACAAACACGAAAACCTGCATAACATCAGAAGGATAAATCTGTATAAGGTTATAATGCTTGTGGAATGAGTATTTTGCAGATTCCTGGAGTTTATAAGTTAGAGATTTTATAAAGCACTTTACTATTCCGGAAGAAAAACAAAACTTTCAAAAAAAAATTCAGAAAACTGAACCTGGCGGCGTCAGCCTGGAGCTTGACGCCGTCAGAAGTGATCTGACAGATTTCTCATGTTAAGTTTCTGGAAAATTTCTGGAAAAACTCAATTCTTACTTCCTGGAAATCCTGCAAAATATCATTATGACTCGATACAAGCATTTGACTCAAACAATTACTAATATGTATGCTAATTTAATATTGTTATGATTTATGTTCATTTGTTCTTATAAACCGATTTGGATTTCCCTTACACTTATCTTTTGCAAAATACCTTTATATGTAGTTAAGACGAAGTTAAAAACAAAATAAAGCATTTTTACAATTTTGAAACATGAATCAATAACAATAAAAATAAAACATACATACGGAAGCAAATAAAATCAAACAAACAAATAAATAAACACACAAAGAAAATAAAACTTGGGTTCCCTCCCAAGAAGCGATTTTCTTTATTAACGAGTCTTATAGCTAGACTCAAAGTCACCCTATCCGACTTCATCATCAAGAGTTATGTCTTCCTCATTGATTTCTTATTCTCTTGATAATGCTTGACTCGTTGTATATTCACGGTGAATTCCTTATCCTCATCGTCTACCAACACAACTGCTCCGGTTTTAGAGGAGCTCCTCACAGTAAAAGGCCCATACCATCTAGATTTAAGTTTTCCAGGGAATAACCTTAAACGAGAATTATATAATAGGATTTTGTCTCCTTCAGAAAATTCCTTGGGTTTATTAATCCGTTGGTCATGCCATCTTTTTGCCCTTTCTTTGTATGTAATGGAGGATTCATAAGCCTCCTATCTCAATTCATCGAGCTCTTGGAGCTCTAAAAATCTATTTGATCCCGCAACCGTATAGTCCAAATTACAAGCCTTAAGCGCCCAATACGCCTTATGTTCCAGTTCTACCGGAAGATGACATGCCTTGCCATATACCATATGGAACGGGGTCATCCCGATTGGTGTCTAATAAGCAGTTCGGAATGCCCATAAAGCTTCATCGAGCTTGAAAGACCAATCCTTTTTGGTTGACCGTTTTCTCTAATATTCTCTTTATGACTCGATTAGTATTTTCGACTTGACCATTGGTTTGAGGATGATAAGCTGTGGAGAATCGGTGAGAGACTCCATATCTTTTCACGACTTTCTCCATTTGCGAGTTGCAAAAATGGGTTCCTCTGTCACTAATAAGAGGTTTCGGAATGCCGAACCTAGCGAACAATTTTTTAAGAAATGAATGACTACCTTAGCATCGTTAGTCTTAAGGGCTTGTGCTTCCACCCATTTTGAAACATAATCAATGGCCACTAAGATATATTCATTCCCCCTGAAGATGGAAAGGGNCTTTTCACGACTTTCTCCATTTGCGAGTTGCAAAAATGGGTTCCTCTGTCACTAATAAGAGGTTTCGGAATGCCGAACCTAGCGAACAATTTTTTAAGAAATGAATGACTACCTTAGCATCGTTAGTCTTAAGGGCTTGTGCTTCCACCCATTTTGAAACATAATCAATGGCCACTAAGATATATTCATTCCCCCTGAAGATGGAAAGGGTCCCATGAAATCAATTCCCCAAACATCAAAAACCTCACACACTTGTATATAATTTTGAGGTGCTTCATCCCTCCTAGAGATATTCCCAGCTCTTTGGCATGCATCGCAAGCCTGTATCATTCCCCTCACATCACGAAATATTATAGGCCAATAGAATCCTGGGTCAAAAATCTTTCGCGCAGTGGTGTTCATTCCGTGATGCCCTCCAGATGGACCAGCGTGACATTCTTTCATAATTCTGATTGCGTCAGTTTCTGACACACAACATCTGATTACTTTATCTGGACACCTACGGAATAAGAAAGGTTCGTCCCAAAAGTAGAAATTTACCTGATTGAAGAACCTCCTCTTTTCATGTCTGTTTATGTGTTCAGGAATAACCCTACTTGCCAGGTAATTAGCATAATCTGCATACCATGNTTCTTTCATAATTCTGATTGCGTCAGTTTCTGACACACAACATCTGATTACTTTATCTGGACACCTACGGAATAAGAAAGGTTCGTCCCAAAAGTAGAAATTTACCTGATTGAAGAACCTCCTCTTTTCATGTCTGTTTATGTGTTCAGGAATAACCCTACTTGCCAGGTAATTAGCATAATCTGCATACCATGGTTCAGAATCATTTATTGACATAAGCTGTTCATCAGGAAATGAGTCCTGAATCTCACTCTTGTCAGATTCACCAAGGCTGGGGTTTTCGAGTCGAGAGAGATGATCAGCCGCAAGATTCTCTGCTCCCTTCTTATCATGGATCTCTACATCGAACTCTTGCAATAGTAAGATCCAACGAATTAATCGCGGTTTAGCATCCTATTTAGTGAAAAGATATCGAAGAGCTGAATGATCCGTAAAAACAACCGTTTTTGAAAGGACAAGATATTGGCGGAACTTATCAAAAGCAAATACTGCGGCTAATAATTCCTTTTCAGTGGTAGTGTAGTTTTCCTGAGCAGGATTCATGGTTTTGTTAGCGTAGTAAATTGGTTGGAAGTGTTTGTTAAGTCTTTGCCCTAACACTGCCCCAACAGCGTAATCGCTAGCGTCGCACATGATTTCAAATGGTAAATCCCAATTAGGGGTAACCATAATCGGAGCTTGTGTGAGGTCCTGCTTTAATCGATCAAATGCATCCTTGCATTCTTGAGAGAAATCGAACGGGGCGTCCTTCATAAGCAACTGAGTCATTGGTCTAGCTATTTTTGAGAAGTCTTTAATGAATCTCCTATAGAAGCCAGCATGACCCAAGAAGCTACGGATTGCCTTAACGGTGGTTGGATAAGGAAGCTTGGATATAGCCTCAATCTTTGCCCGGTCTACTTCAATTCCACTTCCTAAGACTTTGTGCCCAAGCACAATCCCTTCTTTCACCATAAAATGGCACTTTTCCCAGTTTAGCACCAAGTTAGTCTCCTCACAACGTTTGAGCATTTTTTCGAGGTTAGCAAGACAGCGATCAAAAGAGTCTCCAAAGACTGAAAAGTCATCCATGAAGACCTCCATGCTGTCTTCCATTAACTCATGGAAGATTGCAGTCATGCAACGTTGGAAAGTGGCGGGGGCGTTACATAGTCCAAAGGGCATTCGTTTGTAGGCGAAGGTGCCATAAGGGCATGTAAACATAGTCTTTCTTGGTCCTCGGGAGCTATAGGGATTTGGAAATACCCTGAGAACCCATCCAGGAAGCAGTAGTACTCATGTCCTGCCAATCTTTCCTACATTTGGTCGATGAATGGGAGGGGGAAATGATCCTTTCGGGTTGTGTCATTCAGCTTCCTATAATCGATGCATACATGCCACCCGGTTACTGTTCTTTGAGGCACTAACTCCTCCTTATCGTTCTTTACCACCGTCATTCCTCCTTTCTTTGGTACAACTTGTACAAGGCTTACCCATGGGCTATCTGAAATTGGGTAAATTAGCCATGCATCTAGGAGTTTGATGACTTCCTTTTTTACGACTTCCTTGATGTTGGGGTTTACTCGCCTCTGAGGTTGCACGGAAGGTTTATAATCCTCCTCCATGAGGATTTTATGCGTGCAAAAGGTTGAGTCAATCCCATTGATGTCGGCTACACTCCATGCTATATCTCCTTTATATTTTCTTAAAACTCCTAAGAGTTTATCTTTTTGTTCACCTTTCAAAGAAGAGTTTATGATCATTGGAAGTTGATCTTCTCCTTGGAGGAAAGCATATTCAAGATTGTTTGGGAGTTCTTTGAGTTCTAACGTGGGTGGCTCGACGACGGATGGTTTAAGTTTATTCTCAGGTTTACGAAGTTCAAGCTGTTTGATTTCTTGTCTGGGATAGAAGGAGACTGCGCTAACATCCATAGTCTTTTCCTCCTCTAAGAGGGGTAAGGGAGCTTTGTCTCGCAACCAACCAACTTCTATTTGTTCATCCGCACAATTGTCAATCACGTCGGTTAGTTCATCGACTTCTCCGATGCAATACAGCCGGTTAGCTGCTTTGAAGGAAAGATTCATTGTGTCCTTGATTTCGAAGGTTAAGCTATCGGCCCCTACTCATAAGGTTAGTTTGCCATCATGAACATCAATCATAGCACGAGCAGTCGCTAGGAATGGTCTTCCTAGAATGATGGGCACTAGGTCATCTTCCTCCATTTCAAGGATGACGAAGTCAACTGGAAATTTGAACTTCCCTACCTTAACAAGCACGTTTTCACATATTCCCAAGGGGTATTTGACCGATCTATCGGCTAATTGGATGTTCATACGGGTTGGTTTTAATCCTGAATACCCCAATTTAAGGAACATGGAATGCGGCATGAGATTGATACTTGCCCCTAAGTCAGCTAGAGCATTCTTGACTGAAAGAGATCTTATGGAGCAGGGCAAGGTGAAACTCCCGGGATCGTCTACCTTCTTGGGTAGTCCTTGCTGGGTTACCACGGAACATTCCTCTCCTAGGGTTACAAGACCCTCGAGCCTTTTTCTGTTGGTTAGCAACTTCTTGAAGTATGTACTATATTTGGGCATATGGTAACATGCATCAAGAAGGGGTATGGTGACGACCGAATCCTTCAAGTATGACAAGAATCTCTTTTCATCATTCTTGACCTTTTGATTCTTGAGGCGGGACGGATACGGGACCTTAGTGGGCTGTTTGGTCAGAGTAAGTGGAGAGGGGGTTACTGGAGGGGGTTGCTCGGGATTCCCATCGTTCACAGTACTTTCTTCCTCGTGGGGAGTGTTGGGCTCCGTGACGTTAGACTGTTGAGCTGAGTAAGGTGGATCCTTAGTAGTTGTTCCAGCACGAGTGGTGATGGCGAGTAAGGAGTCTTTTGGACCCACTTGAGGTTGTTCAAGGCTATCAAGAGTGGCGTCGAGTTCTGCGAATTAGGTTCTCCACTCATTTTGTTGGCTAGTGGTTAGGTTGTTGAGACCTTCTAGTTGCAGACTCTTCTCGAGTATGAAATGCCCAAGATCATCTTCAAAAGTGCTCCTGACCTTGTAGTCAGGATATTCTCCTCCTTCCTCACTTCTCTCAAGATTTCCCCAAGGGGTAAGATCATTGTTTTGGTAGAAAGTTAGGAGGGAGGGGTCATCAAAGATGTCGTGGCTTGACAAACATGCTTGTTTGGTGGTGACATCATCCCCGCATTCCTCCACTTCGTGCGGACCACCGCATTGATCACAGATCAAATATGGGTTTGACAATTGTTTAGCTGGTTGCGACTTGTCTAGATACGATATTTGTTTATTCAACCTACTCAACCAGGTATCAAAAGAAGGCTCCTCCATGATCTTGGAAGCGCTCATGATCGAATCGGGTTCATCCCAAGTATCGTCCTGATCATTTGCATATTCCTCAATCCTATTCCATCCTTCTTCAGCGCTTAACTTGGCTATTTTTCATTTTAATGAATTATTAATGCCCAACTGGTCGTTCTTAGAAACACTGTCATAAAATATTTGGACAAGAAGCCAGAGTTCAATGCCATGATGAGGGACTTGTCTGATTAGATCTTTGAATCTAATCCAAGATTTGTGAATAGGTTCGGCTAGTTCAACATGGAAGCGGAGGATTTCGTCCCTCAATATTGAGGTTCTTCCTATGGGAAAGAATTTCTCATAGAATTTCGAGATAAGCTGTTCCCATGTGAAGATGGACTCGAAGGGAAGTTGGTTATACCAATCTCCGGCTTTTTCATAAAGGGTGAATGGAAAGAATCAAAGCCGGGAGGTATCTCTAGTGGCTCCGTCGGTATGGAGGGTATCCACTATTTTCAGGAAGTCCTTGATGTGTTGGATTGGATCCTCAGTTTTCAATCCGTGGAACTTGCATACACTTTGGACGAGCCAAACATCGGTTGCACGCAAGACCCCACTCGTGTGTTCATTCGGAAAAACGATAGCATTGGAAAAACCACGAGGGGTAGGGGATGAATAATCTTTGAGGCACTTGGGAAGGGGATTTTCTGGAATTTCCTCATTTACACGAGATTGAGGGCTAGAGGGTGTGGTGTGGTGATTGGATTCTTCCTCAGAAAGGGCTACATCAAAATTGAGGGCGATACCAATTGGTTCAGACATTGAAAAGCGTTGTCTCAACCTACGCATTTCCCTTTCAGGTTCTGCGTAAGGTTGGATGAGGTTTCCTAATGAACTACGACTCCTAGTGACTCTATGGTTGGAAAAATCTCCGTTTAGCATGTTGGCCAAGGAAGATTAAAGCGGAGGATTTGGGAAAAAGATAGACTAAAGAAATCCTAGAAAAATAAAATAAAAATCTCACTAGAAAGGAATCTAGTGAGTAGACTTAATAAAATAAAAATTCAACCTAAACAATAACTATTCCCCGGCAACGGCGCCAAAAACTTTGATGCGCGGGATTGCGACCACGCACTAGGTTTTTACCTCTGTAGTATAGTGTAGTGGCAAGCACCGGGGGATTGATCGTTCTCTCAGGGAATAGTGTCGTTAGGATTGAAAAGCTACTCTAATAGGTCTAGGGGTGAGGGAAGATTCTTTTTGTATTTTTATATTTTATGGAAAGCAAGTAAAAATCTCGGGTTTGAAGGAGTGGGCGGAATTAGTTGCTAGTCAACTAACCCAAATAACTACTAATGCAAATAAAATAAAATAACGAAAAAAAGTAAATGGTTGTGAAAACTATAATGGAGAGAAGTGTGTTTACTTAGATTTCCTTACTCCCTAACTATCTTTTACCGATTGATTAGTGTGTATTAATTGCGTGGATGACGGATTGTATTCCTTAATACCATTCGTAGGGGTGTGTACGGACTTCCCCTAACTCTATGAGCTCCTACTTCACTCCTATGTCGAGCCGGCTAAGAAGCTCCTAACATGGGATCACTAGAATTCGCTCATGCATTAAATACAATAAAATAACCTTAGTACACCTTGGTTCATGTTTCTTAAGACGTTCAAGCATGTTACCAACCAGAAGTCTGCCAGTTTTCTTAAGCCTAACATCGATAATCACCCATCCAATACAATTAATAACACACCATTCAATCAATAATCAATAGTTAGGTTTCATTAGATCTAAGCAAACACAAAGGAAACCTAGCCTAGCATGTTAAACAAAAGACAAGCGTAAGATAGAATCAAACAACACATAGACATATTGAATGATTAATGGATTACTTATCTTCAATGTAACATGAGAGATCCAAGGGTATAAAACCCTTAAAAAAGCTGCAAAAATCGTCTAGGGTTTCTCTCTAAAAAGTTCCACACGAATGACTAAAAATTATGCGAATATATATAGAAAAACAGATCTGACGGCGTCACGTTATGTGCTTGACGCCGTCACCTCGCCGTGGTTAGGGTTTCTTGATGGCCTTCTTGACGCCGTCCCTCTTTAATCCGTTCTGGCTTATCAAGACTTGACGCCGTCAAGCATGGTCTTGACGCCGTCTGGAGTACTGTTCCAGCAGAATTTGACACTTTGTCGAATTCTTCACTTTTATGCTCCAAAAACGTCCAAAATGCTTCCTTTTCCAGAATTTCTCTCCAAAGTACCTAAAATGACAAAAGGAACGATTTAGGGCGATATTTGATCAAATAAATACGATTTAGGGCTTAAATGACCCCTGAAAAGCGGTACACTTTTCGCCTCATCAGCATCTTAAGTAATACAAATGAATCTCAAAGGTTACAAAAGAAAAACTGAAAATACAAGGTTACAAGGTAACAACAATAAAATACTAAGTCTGAAATGTACATCTCTTCTAGTCATCTCTAAATCCAGAATAGCTATCAAAGTGTAGTCTTCTAAGTCCAAGTACTCTCCACCCATAACCCAGCTTCCTACTAAACCTGCCGCAGGAAAAGAAATGCGGCTGAGCTTAAAAAGCTCAGTGAACAGATATAACAACAAAGTAATATGAAACAGAAACGAATACAGAATATGGTGTAAAGGAAATGACTGAAATATAATCAAAATGAATGAGAACGGAAACAAAAACTAAAGGTAAAGGTTAGTCATCTACCACGAGCCCAGAAACATATAACATATCATAATCATAATCACACATAAGGCAACATATGTAGGGGAGACCTACCAGAGTTGTGAAGGACGTGCATGCACGCAACATCAATCACCAGATAATAACAGATAACTTATAACAGATAAGAGATCTAGGATGCATCCATACGCCCCCACAGAAATCAGATTGGCCATAATAAATCATATCATAAAGCGTGTACATTATATAACAGAAAGGGGACGTGGCAGAACATCACTCTACTGCCCTAGAGTCATGTCAGAGGCGCATCACTGACACGAACATGGAACCCCCATGCCTAGTGAAATAAATTTGGCTCGGGTGTCAAACTAGAATAGGTTAAACAGAATGTCATAAAATGACACAGATCATAGGTCATCATAATAATCCAAATCAGAAATACATATCAGAGTTCATATCATAAGGTCCAAATCAGAAAGTCCAAATCAGAAGGTTCAGATAACAAAAGTTCATCACAGAAAAGGTTCAGAAAACAAAAAGGGATTCATAGCAATGGCATAGGGAATCCTAATCAAAATGAAAGATAGCAAAAGAAAAGAAATCATGAGAAACCTTTACTGAAAAGGTCAGAATATCTAGAATATTTGTACCTTAACACGTATGAAAGGAAAGCAAACGAATGAATGAACATAAGGAGACAACGTCACGCCTCTTCAAATGATCTACACGAAATAGGGATCACTTAATACTTATATGTTTATTTCATAAGTTATAAATGGTCTTTAATGATTTATACTTATAGTTATATTCATAACTTATTTTAGGCTTATTTTACAAATCTGGGTCAGTTTCTCATGAATTTTAAGACACACCAAATCAACACCAGAGACTCTCCCAATTTTTTCTGAGGTTCCCACATAAGTTAAGTAGTTACTCAAATTTTTGCAGATTTTATTAATAAGTGTAAGTACTCTTTAAAAATTCACCTTCCCAGATCTACCCAGAAAATAACTGCACAAACATGCAGAAAGTTTGTCTTTGTTTAACCCATTTATACACTTCAAAAAAATCCCCAAACATTCCAGGAAGTCCCTCATATCCTATATTTAACCCCTGTAAAAGGAGAGCTCTTAACTCCTTATGGTTTGAAAATGAAAAATCAAAAACGCCTACTTATTTCCAGGCATCCGAAACACAGTTTTGATACTTAATCTTGTAAAAATCAAAAAGCTTACCTCCCAACCCCCAATCATCATGAAATTTATATAGTCAGAAGTAGACAGAAAGTACTCATTTTTAGACTCAAGAATCACCTAAAAACACGTTTTTATCATTAACTTATGACCCTTGCAACACGACCCATTTTCTGGACAGCATGCAGTTGAGACAGAAACAACACAACCCTAGTCCTTTTTAAACCATTTGACCCATCATTAAATCCTAGGGTTTCTCCAGGTTTTAGTAGCCTTATTAAAGGTCTTAATAATGAACTTATTAGGGTTTTAACAACACGAATTATGGCTGCAACACAAGTGTGAGTCGAGCACAATTAAATCAAGGGTCGATGTGGCTGAAACAGAAAAGAAAGTATATATGTCGATTTATATTGTTAACATCTATAAGATTTTATGTCAATTTCATGATTTCATGTGAGAGTATTGCTTAGCATGCTTCTTCTTTCCTTCTTTTTAGCCGATCACAGGAAGTAACACAACACATGCAATATATGACATCAATGAGAAAAGAATAAAGAACAAGGAAAACATGTGGTACCCTTTGTGGTAGTTCTCGACAGAACAGAAGAAAAACAAGAACACAAGGACGCTAGATCAAGATGAAAACCAAGCAACCAACCCTTATTCGTCCCTAGCTTGAACCCATGATCAAACAAACCTTCTTCTTCCTTCTTTGATGTCGAACAGAACATAAACAAGGCCAGAAAACTTTATGCCGCTCTTTTCTTGTTTTAGGGTTAGGGGTTAGAACTTTTGTGAAGCGTAATATTGTTGTGCAGAAAAAAAACAACCGTATCTTTTATTGTTGTGTGTTGGGTCGTACATGGGCCAAGAGCCAAGGAAAACTCATGGACTAAGTTTAATTATTTGGGTCATTTGTGTTACTATTAGTTTGTGTACAAAACGAAAACGGCCCAAGACGATATTCGTGTCACGTAAAATAATTCTCGGCTTTTATTTTAGGTTTTTTAATATTTTCAGATTCAGAAAATGCTCAGAATTTCACTTATGAGGTTTCGTTGCAATTATTTGGATATATGGTTAATTCGTTAAATTATATTCACGTTTTTAATTATTTGTATCGTTATTTAGAAAAATTTCGAATTATACGTAAAATTAAGATTACAGAATTTAGGGTTTTACATTGAAAGTTTGTCGTTGCATTTCTTTTTAGTATTGGGTCTTAAAATAAAAACAAAAAACATGGCATTACAACGATTAATAGTATTTGTTTGTGGAGGTTGGGACATAATTATGGGAATGTGGCGTTTGGAATGATATTATTTGGGTAGGGGATGTTTAGATGGTATGGACAATGTGTTTTTGGAAAAAATAAAAATAAAAAATAAAATGGATGAAGAGTTAGCTACAATTTTTGGGAAAGAAAAATTGAGTTGGACAAAGCAAAGTGATTGCTTTTTTAGGCTTTATCAAGTAGATATAAACAAAGATGTGATAATAGGGTAGTTGGGCATGAAATGAATGAAACTGGGAATGAGAATAGGAAAAGGAACCGAGGGGCAAGGGAATTAGGATCTGCGGGTAGTTTCGGCTGGGGGCTTAGTGGGTTTAGGTGTTTTTGGGTGTTAGGCTTTTTAGGCGTCCCTTTGTTGACTTGCCCCTGCATTGGTTTGGTTCCTTGTTTTTGCCTTGCCTTAGTTCTAGGCCCCTTGCGTTGCTTTGCCTTGCTCTGTGTTGCTCCCTTAGGCTTGCCTGCTTTTTCTTGCTCTTGCTTTGCATTAGCTTTAGGCCCCGTGCGTTGCTTTGCTCTGCCCTGTGTTAGCTTCCTTTGGTTTGTCTGCTTTTCTTTGTGCCTTGGCTCTTTGTCTTGTTTGGTCTTTGCTTTCATGCTCCTTTGCTTGTGCTTTTGCCCTTGTTTCTCTTTTGCTTGTATTGCCTGCTTTTGTTTGCCTGCTTTTGCTTGTTTTTTTCTGTCGTTTTTAGCTCTCTTTTGCTTTACTCTATCACCCGTACACCTGCACTTGCCGGAGGTCTCTTTGGAAGCAGTCTCTCTACTCCGGGTGTATCCTGGGGTAGGGGTAGGATCTGTCTACGTTCTACCTCCCCCATACCCTGCCACGGCGGGATTGGGTTTGTTGTTGTTGTTGGGCAAGGGAATTAGGAGTTGGGGGAACTAGATGAGTTCTTAAAATTTATTTTTGAAATAAGATAAAATAAATGGGAAGAAACAAAATAAACACGTGTTTTTGAGTTTTTTCAAGAGAAAAGGAAGAGCATATAAGTAAAAATTTTGTTAAATTTATGTCCAATACTTTTTCCCGAAAAATGAGACGATTTGAAAGGACAGTATATTAGAGCATCCACAATGGTGTTTCAAGAATAGGTCTAAAAAGTTGTGAAGAGGTCCAAGATTTTGTGTACCATAGTAAGGAACTATTTCATGTCTAGATGACATGAAAAGGTCTAGAATTTTGAAGAGGTCCAAGAAGTGTTTATTATCATTCATGTTGGAATAATAAAAGTTTTAACCATAATGAGAATAGGTTCATAATATGAAAAAGTTTAAGAATTAATAATAATGTAAGAGGTGACAATTTTATAAACCTTTTAAAAGGTCCATCATAGTGGATGCATTTAGAAACATTTTTTTAATAAAAACAATGTGTTAAATGCCCCTAATACTATAAAACCCAAAATTTTCTATGCAACAAAGGGAGTCGTAAAATCACGAATTTTCTCTTTTTTATCTCCCATCTTGAGAACACAATATACAAAAACTAAATTAAATTCATTTTTTTTTCCGAAACTCATGAGTAGAGTGAAAATGTTGACCTAGGAAATGAAACTTATAAGCAAGTAATGTATATTTGGTGAAATATCTCACAAAGATGGTGGAGAAGAAACTTACAACAAAGAGTATCGGTGCTAATTAAACAATCTAAAATAATCTCCTTTCAAAAAATATGAATATGCTGATATGCAGGATGATAGAAGAAAAGTTACTAGCATCAATAAAACTCGACAAAAGAGGTATTGTGTTATGATAGGGACTACTTGAGGCAGTCAATCTCCAAGAAATAGATTAAAGAGACGGATTGATAAAGCCCTTAGAGCGGGCAAGACTCCAAGAAAACAAGAGAGACACTAGAACTTTTGATTAATTTTCCTTTCTGCCTTCAATTGGAACATACAACTACATATTAATAGGAAACTAAACATGTACTAGTAACTACGCTATTTTCTAGGAACATTAAGTAAACATGGGAATGTGGAACTAAAATCATGCATGCATACTCATGCATGGAATTGACTTATTCAATAATAAACGTGAATGCTTTAAGATAATGAGGATAGCAGTTAATCTCCTTAGGACTTGGTCTTAATATTCGCATGAAACTTGGACCCCAATTCGTATCATATTGATATACATACGATTTTATGTCCAAGAAGTACGAGTCAGGGGCGAACCGAACCGACCGTATTAGGTTCGGTTTTCGGTTTTGTATAATTATTTCGGTTCAGGTGGGTTCAGTTCGGTTTTACTCGCTTCAGTTCTTTGTTCACGTTTTACCCTTAATCAGTTTTCAAGTCGGGTCAAATTTGATCGGTTCAGGTCGAGTTTGACCGGTTGTTCAGCCTTACCTTTTCTTTAGAATAACCAACATACAATTGTAATTTCCTTTTAACTACTTGAAAGGAAATCGGAATTTTAATTTTAATCATTTTAGTCCGTAAAACAAAATACTTGATGCATTATTAAAGCGAGCAAGCGAGTGGTTAATTACATCACACTTCGCGTTGTGTACAACTCACACAAGTCACAACGACACTCTCCATCCAAAAAGAAAATAGATAAAAAAAAGCCAGTGCAGAAAATTACCAAACACCCCCTCCACCGGCCGACGAAACAATACCCCCAACCCAAACCCAAACACACTGACACACACACAATTCCTCTTTTTTATTTTTTTCCATCTGGATCCAAACACCCCCTAAACAAAACCACCCCGATCTGTACATGAATCCCCGTTAACAAAAACAGATCCTTTGATCGATCATTTCCACAAATAAATCAGATCTTTAAACTATATTTTATAAATAAATCAGTTGAGTGATGGATCAATTCGAATTGTACTTTAGGAGAGCTGATTTAGACCACGACGGTCGTATTAGTGGCGCTGAAGCTGTTTCCTTCTTCAAAGCTTCTGGTTTACCTACTCCTGTTCTCGCTCAGGTTGTTATTTCACTTTTTATTGATTATTTTATTAGTTTACGACCAGGATGTGTAATTTTTGTTATGTGTAATGTATAATTGAAGTTAATTTTAGTTTTGATTGATTATTTGAATACTTGCGAGGCGAAGTTAGGGTTTACGAGCAGGATGTGTAATTGTTGTTATGTGTGATTGGAATATAATGTGATTTATACTTTTGTCAAGCTAATTGTGACTTGTATTAGTGAAATGAGGTTTTACGAGCATCGTCTTGCATATAAGTAGGATCAGAGCCGTATACGACGGTGTGCGAGGTGTGCTACCGCATAGGGCCTCAAAATATATATTAGTTAAAACAGAAGTTGTGAAAGCTGTAGAATTTTAAGTTGTATATATTAGTTAAAAGTTAAGATAGATCATCAAAATACTATGTATTTCGTCTCAATAGTTGGTATAATATATTTTGACTATCGTATAAGATTTCGCACAGGGCCTCCGTCTACTCAGCTACAGCACTGAGTAGGATGTATAGAAAAGGGAGGGATTTACCTGGTTTGACTGTTTGAGCATGTGTAGCGGTGAGTTCAAACCCCGTGGATTAGTCGGCCNAGGATGTATAATGTGAATTTTACTTCTCCAAACTTATTTCAACTTAATTTCAGTTTTTATTGATTATTTGAATAGTTGCGAGGCGAATTTAGGGTTTACAAGCAGGATGTATAATTGTTGTTATGTGATTTATATGTTTGTCAAGTTAATTGTCACCTGTTTTAGTGAAATGATGATTTAAGTGTACCTAGTTGTGTTACGAGCATCCTCTTGTCTATGATCCTGAAAATTGAGGGCGTTACCTGGTTTGAGTATGTGTGGCGGTGGGTTTAAACCCTGTGAATTAGTCGGCCAAAAGATCGGAAACCATGGTTAGCTACAAAACCATGGTTACTATGGTGTGTGATCACATCTAATTTGAATAATAACTTTCTGAAACCTTTAAGTAGTAGAATGACTGCTTTTGCGTTGTTATCGTACGAATGTGAATGTAGATTGTTGATTCTATATGTATTATGTATGCTTATTTGTAGAAGTTGTGTAATCGTTAAATAACAGAGTTCAGATCATCATCTAGAGTTAATAATAAGAAACCGAGGAAATGGTTTAATCCTAGGTTCTTATGGGTTTGAAGTTTGAACTTGAATGCTATTTTGTTGCGTGTATCTGAATCGAAATGTCTGCCACACCCACACATATAATCTACCTGAACAAGGTTGGTGTTTAACATATTGAATGAAAATGTTGACAGCTTTTGGCTGCATGTTGTGATACCATGTATTGGTATACTCAAGTTATGGCGTGGTAAGTTTATTCAATGTTATGACTTGATATTGTTAAATATGGTGTTTATAATTTGTGTAATTATTGCAAAAACAAATCATCCTTATAAAGCTAGATATACAAACTTTTGGCTCTATATTGCGATACCATGTCATAGACTCATAGTAATACTAAAGTTCTCACTTGTTAAGGTTACTCCGTATTATCTTTTTATGTTATCGAGTGCTGTGTTTATAATAATCTAGAATGATAAAATTAGGGAGAAATTAGATATTAAGATGCCTTATGCAGAACACTTGCGTTCATGTAGAGCCTTTGAAACACCCACACTCTTAATTGTTGGCTCTTTTTTATTCGACGTTACAAACCACCACCTAACTCCAATGTATTATAACAAAATGTTTGGGTGAACAGGGATCGTGATAACCTAGTGTACTATGCTGCTTCTCTAAGCTGAACTAAACACAATGTATATTTATCTACGTTTACCTTAGCTCCTAGTTGTTAACAAATTAAGATTCAAATATGCAGATTTGGAATTATGCTGATCAAAAGCGAACCGGTTTCCTTGGACGGGAAGAATTCAACAATGCTCTCAAGCTTGTGACAGTTGCACAAAGTAAAAGAGATCTTACTGCTGATATAGTGAAAGCAGCATTACATGGGCCTGCTTCTTCTAAGATACCTGCTCCTCAAATCAATCTTGCAGCATTACCCCCTCCTCAGTCGAACCCAAATACGGGTCCACCTGCCCCGCAAATTCGTGCTAGTGCGCCAGTACCTTCTCCAAGTATGGGTGTAAGTGGCCCACAACCACAAGGCTATCCATCTCAGCAAACTCAAGGCATGAGGCCACAGGGGCCGCCGATGCCTAACCCAACAATACAACCGCGGCCTGGAGTGAGTCAGGGACTGCCTAGTGGACCCACAGTGTCGAATCCTCGTCCTTCAACTTCACCCCTTTTCAATGACTGGCTTGGTGAGAGGAATGCTGCTCCTGCACCTAACGTATCTACTCAATCTCCTAGTAGTGGGCTAGCATCATCAGGGTGGACAGCCCCGGTACAACCTAGGCCACAAGCACCAACCAGCTTATCAGAAAATTCTGTACCAAAACCGAATGGTCAAGTGTCTGCTGCTAGTGGGACTGGAGCTAAAGTAATTAGTAGCCCTGTTGCAGGGAATGGGTCTTTGTCTAGCTCGGCATTTGGTGATGATTTTTTTTCCGTTGCATCCAATGGAAAACCCAATTCTTTGGGGTCTACGTCTTCCGCACCCGGCTTAAATGTCTCGTCAGTCAATGGTCCTACACCGGCTGTGAACCAGTTTACCAATAAGCCAAGTCAATTTCCCCAAGTCAATGTTGCCCAACAACCAACTAGTGGTCAAATCCCGAAAATGCAGCCAAATGTTAGACCTCCACATATTCCTGCGCAGAATTCCTCCACCGTTCCTGTTAGAGCTGTAAATGTTCCTTCTACTCAACCTTGGCCAAAGATGACACAGTCCAATGTTCAACAGTACACTAAGGTGTTCGTGGAAGTAGATAAAGACAGAGATGGGAAAATTACTGGTGAAGAGGCCCGCACTCTGTTCTTAAGCTGGAGGTTGCCAAGAGGTATGCAATGCATCCCTTTTTCTTGTTTTATTGAGTTAATACACTACAAACCGTAGCTTATATACGCATAGATGCTGCAAATTACTCCTTTCTCAGTCCTTAAAAATGCAACGAAGATAGTTTTACTTTTAACAGACCTGCTAACCTATCATTTCTATTGGGAAAAACACATGCTGCTTGTTCAATTTTCTCTGTGTGTCCAACATAAACATCGTATGGATTCGTGTATCCAGGCAATCCTAACTTGTATATAATGTTGGAACTCATTAAGTAAATTAAAGAAAAACTTACGTTAAGAAAATATACTCCTAACTTTTTAATACTTAATAGTTTCTTAATGGATATGTCATACAATTATAGTTAACTTTATTATGCTTGTTTTCGGATTTTAGAGTTAAGAAAATATACTCCTAACATTTTAATACTTAATAGTTTCTTAATGGATATGTCATACAATTATAGTTAACTTTATTATGCTTGTTTTCGGATTTTAGAGATCCTGAAGCAGGTATGGGAATTGTCTGATCAGGACAATGACAGCATGCTTTCTTTGAAGGAATTTTGTATCGCTCTCTATCTTATGGAGCGGTACAGGGAAGGCCGTCCTCTTCCAAAGGTGCTACCAGCTGGTGTTATATTTGAGGGGACACCATTGCCTCCATCAGGTCAAGCTCCTACTGCATATTCTGCTCCTGTTTGGAGACCTGAGCAAGGTAAATGCTGATATTGTAATGCATCACGTGTGTCTAAATGCTAAATTCACATAATCAGGTCTTAGTTCCAACATTAAATCTTGTTATTTCTGCATAGGTGCCCTGCAAGGACATAGGGTAACCGCCCTACGACAGGTCAGTCATGCTTCAGCAAGGCCGCCTCGTCCTGTTCCACTACCTATAGAGGAAGATGTGCAGCCTAGACACCAAAAACCTAAAGTTCCTGTGTTGGAGAAGCATCTAGTGGACCAACTTAGTAATGAGGAGCAGAGTTCATTGAATTCGAAATTTCAGGAAGCAACTGAGGCAGATAAAAAGGTGAAACACTATATTTCACTTCTATGTACATATTGTTTACCTCTTATTCCATAAATAGTTCTAACTTCTAAGTTATCGATACAATAAATTAGGTGCTGTTTGTTTATTAAGAGGCTCTAATCTAAATCTGAATCTGATTTGCACATCTAAATTTTAATCTGAGGCGTAAATGTCTTAATCAAATGATATTGTTTGTTTTTTACTTTTTAAATGTTGGAATGATATCAGTACAAATCAGTTTGATTCTTACGAAACATAGTTTAGCAATGTGGGAATAAAATGCCTTAAACAAAACATTCAAGGACAATGTGTCGCAATTTAATCTCGTTAAGTAGTCATATATTGTTGATGTGTTGTACTCCCATGTGGTTGAACATCTTCATCATTTTACAAATTGTCACTATCATTTACTTTACAATCATAAGATTGCGAAAAAAGTTAAAAAAACATTTCATAGTATACTTTTAACATTTTCAAATTACACGTGCCACAATTTAATTTCACAAGCTAGTTATATATTACTCCACAATTTTATTTCACAAGCTAGTTGTATATTACTATTGTTTGAAAAAACTCTTTTAAGTGTTTCAACATCATCATCATTATTATTCTGAACATTATTTTTTTAGCAAAAAGAAAAGGGTAATTCTCTTTAACGTACTATTGATATTAAAAGAAAAGTCGAGAAAAAATATCGCACAAAATGAAAAGATAAAAAAAACCAAAGAAAAAAAAAACAAAAACACAAAAAAAGTAAAGAGTGAGAAGACATTAAGAGGCATTAAGACACCCCATCCACATCTAGTTGGTTAAGAGGTTTGAGCTTCTGAACGAGACAAAAAAACTTATTGGGCCAAATGTCTGAGCGCGTATGAATGAGTCAAAAGTTTCTTTTTGAAAAACAAACACCACCGTGGTTAACTCGAAATGTCTATGCCCTTCTTAGTTATTATAACTATTTTTTGGCTCGATATGTCACGGGCAAATCCGCAGATTTAATAACAAATTTGCAATGATGTTAAAGTATAACACAACTAATGTTCGATGTTGATGTTTCTTTGAATCTATCTCAAGAGGCATTCATATAGCACTGCAGAAGCACTGATATCTCTGGTTCTCTTGATCACTTCTTTCACTTGCCAGGTAGTTGAACTTGAAAAAGAAATATTGGAAGCTAGACAAAAGATTGAGTTTTACAAGAGCAAGATGCAGGAAATTGTAAGTATTCTCTTATTTGAAGTGTCTAGCGATGTGTATATAACGTTTGTTTGATTCATGGGAGCAAGCAAAATGATAATAGCTATCGAAAGATGAACATTTAGTCAAAAATTTGGTTGTGTACTTGTGTTAAAGTATCGAACGATGAACTTATGTTTTATATGGAAGTTGTTTTAGCTAATAAACTCTTTTCTGAAAAATCCTATTTGATTCAACTAGGATGTTAGTCTTAACTTGTTACGATATCTGTAGTTGGATTTTATAAAGTCAAACATGTACAATGCAAGCAAATAAGTGGACTACAGATTAATAAAATCTGGGCTATATGGTTCACCCTGTTCATATTCATAGGCTTTCAAGAATTCTCACTTGATTTGTGCAAAAAGGATTTTGGATAAGTCATAAAGAACAAATTATTTTCTTGTATGTTATTGTTATATCTGGTTGTTTTTCCTTATCAGAATCCTCAAGTAATAACACTTAAAAGTTATTATGAACTCTTACCCTTTTAATGTTGTGTTCTTTAATGTCAGGTCCTGTACAAGAGCCGTTGTGATACCCGATTAAATGAGATCACAGAAAGGGTTTCGTCTGATAAAAGAGAGGTATATTATTGAATATATTGATGAAGAATATATTTCTATATATTTGTTTGCTTGAGACTGAGCAATATGTTTTCCAGGTTGAAATACTGTCTAAGAAATACGAAGACAAGTACAAGCAGTCTGGAGATGTNTCGAAAGATGAACATTTAGTCAAAAATTTGGTTGTGTACTTGTGTTAAAGTATCGAACGATGAACTTATGTTTTATATGGAAGTTGTTTTAGCTAATAAACTCTTTTCTGAAAAATCCTATTTGATTCAACTAGGATGTTAGTCTTAACTTGTTACGATATTTGTAGTTGGATTTTATAAAGTCAAACATGTACAATGCAAGCAAATAAGTGGACTACAGATTAATAAAATTTGGGCTATATGGTTCACCCTGTTCATATTCATAGGCTTTCAAGAATTCTCACTTGATTTGTGCAAACAGGATTTTGGATAAGTCATAACGAACAAATGATTTTCTTGTATGTTATATCTGGTTGTTTTTCCTTATCAGAATCCTCGAGTAATAACATTTAAAAGTTATTATGAACTCTTACCCTTTTAATGTTGTGTTCTTTAATGTCAGGTCCTGTACAAGAGCCGTTGTGATACCCGATTAAATGAGATCACAGAAAGGGTTTCGTCTGATAAAAGAGAGGTATATTATTGAATATATTGACGAAGAATATATTTCTATATATTTGTTTGCTTGAGACTGAGCAATATGTTTTCCAGGTTGAAATACTGTCTAAGAAATACGAAGACAAGTACAAGCAGTCTGGAGATGTAGCTTCAAAATTGACTCTCGAGGAGGCCACTTTTCGTGATATTCAGGTTTATTAGCTAGCTAGTGCTGTTACGCATTTACAAAAGTTATCATTTACACTCGTATCGTTTTAGAAATTGACTACCATGCAATTGTCTTCTCCTTGATAGGCGAAAAAGATGGAGCTTTACAAAGCAATTGTGAAGCTAGACCAGGATGGGAAACCTGATGATATTCAGGTATCTTCTATGCTGATTAATCTTGCAGGGATATACACATTTTATGTGTCCCACATATTTGCAGATAATCATAACGCCACGTTACTTGATTGCTAGGTCCGAGTTGATCAAATTCAAGCGGATCTTGAGGAACAAGTAAAAGCATTAAATGAGCGCTGTAAAATGTACGGATTGCGTGGGAAACCAACATTGCTGGTTGAGCTGCCCTTTGGTAATCTCTTGTCCACTATATATTGTTAAAATTTCAAGTCTAGTGGTTATATTTTACTTTTGCAACTTTACATCTTTGTAGTAGATTGGCTAGCACACTGCTATTTTATTTTTGTTAAGTTATTGATGGTGAGCGTCTTTCTCCACGTCATGAAGGTTTTGCATCAGTCACGTGCTACTATGCTGTGAATGCTATACTTTAAGTTGGAGGGTCTGGCAAATTTTGATGTTGGTGTACTCTACTTGGACCATCTGTAGTTACAAACTAAACTGAATATTGCATATTGTGTCAAAATAAATGTGACTATAATTTGATGCACAGAGGCAGAAGTATGTGTGATCGTAAGATGATATATTGAGTTGGCTTAAAAAATTGAACTTAGCTAGTCAAAAGTTTTGTGGTCCAAATCTCTGCCTGTTGCATTCAATTTCTTAAATGTTCGTTCTTTGTCAAACTGTTCAGGTTGGCAAACTGGCATTCAAGAAGGAGCTGCTGATTGGGATGAAGATTGGGATAAGTTTGAAGATGAAGGTAAACAAGATATTGCCTACAGTATTTCGTTAATAACAACCTTATAATCCTTCTGTTATATTACACTTGAAATCAATATGCTCCATATACTAAAGTTGTGGTATATTATACATCATGACGAATATATGAAACTTGCAGGATATACATTTGTCAAAGATCTCACACTTGATGTGCAAAATGTTATAGCTCCTCCAAAACCGAAGTCCTTGCCTGTTAAAAACAAGTCTGCTTTCCAAGACGAAAAGTCAACTACCGTTTCATCCTTGGATACCAACACTAAACCTGAAAAGATCTCATCAGACGCTGAATCAGTCGAGCAACACAAAGACGATTTTGTAAAAACTCCACCTGATAGTCCTGCTAGTGTCAAGTCAACAGAGAGCCCATCTAAGATATTCCGGGATAGCTCACCCCGTGCTGTAAACACAAAGAGGTGTGCCATAGAGCTTGTCTAAAATGCTATTTAATGCTGTTAATGTCACTTGTTTCCAAGTTCTAAAGTACGTCGGGAAAAGAAAAAAGGGGTTTGTTTTCTAATTTTGTATATTTCTATTGGTGCAGTGAATCTGTGTTCTTGGATGAAGGTACTTTTGATCTGCCAAGCAAGGCCACGTTCGACAGTCATGACGATTCAGAGGCTGCTTGGGATTTTACTACTACAAATCATAAGGTATTTTTGTTAACTTTTTCAAATGCCAATTTATGACCACCATAAAAATGAGTGATTTTGGATTTTTTATTTTTATTTTTTATTATTATTTTTTTTTTTGAAAATTTAAATACATGCACACCAGCATATGTGGACTTCCGATCAAAGATTGTTCATTCTTGTGAAGTGTAGTGTTTTTTAATTTTTGTACGAGAAAGATGGTCAATGGTTATGGATGGAAACTGATCTTTTTTTTTTGGCAGGATATGGATGAAGAGAGTTTTCAGGGAAATTCATTGTTCGATTCTTCTGATAACTGGGGCCTAAACCCCATTAGGACAGAAATGCCAAAGAAGAGCACATTCACATTTGATTCTGTTCCAAGCACTCCCGCTTATAGCTATGCTGGATCCCCACCTGCAAACAACTTATTCCATAACACAGGCCCATTTGCTTCATCATTTGATGAATCAGTTCCAAGCACACCTGCTTACAGTAATGCTGGCTCACCTCGGCGCCCATTTACTTCAGTTTTTGCAGATTCAGTTCCCAGCACTCCCATGTTTGCTAACGATGGTCCAGAAGATAATTCTTTCAACAACTTTTCAAGATTCGACTCCTTCAGCACCAATTCGCGTGACTCATTTGCAAGATTTGATTCATTCCGTAGCACGGCACAAGATTCAGAAGTTGATCAGAGTTTCTACCCTTCTAAAAACTTTACCAGATTTGATTCCATGCAGAGTACTGCTGATTCTGATTTTGGCCATTCGCTCTTCCAGCCACGTGATTCTTTCTCGAGGTTTGATTCCATGCAAAGTACCAATGACTCGTATGATAACAATCGTGGGTTTTCATCTTTCGACGATGCTGATCCTTTTGGGTCTCACGACCCGTTTAAGACTTCATTAGAGAGTGAAACACCAAGAAGAGATTCAGTAGATGGCTGGAAAGCATTTTAGGTTTTTGCACATGGGTCATATTTAGATATTCCGGCTTTTGGCTCCTTTGCTTAAGGTTTGTTGATGTGGTATTCGTGGCTGTTTTATGTTGGATATGTGCGACAATGAGTTCGAGGTTGTGATTCTTTATTTCTATATATAGATGTATATTCAAGTTTATCGATTGTTTTCACTTAGGACGTGTATACAAATATAAGCCCTTGTTTAGGGCATTGGTTTTGCAAACTTTGATCATATGTCTAAAACAGTATTCCCTGGATTGATGACAGTTGTATCTTGAGATACTTGCAATTGTACTTTTTCAATTGGTGCTTTGTAGATTTCAGACGGCTTGGTCTTTTAGTGATCCAATGTGTATTGGCCAGTGTCAAAAAGATGCATTCGAAACTAAAACTCTCGTGAAGTATACCATTATTACTTCAAAGTTAATTGCATGTAGATTACAGACAAATGAGTTTCTTTACAAATACATTAATCTAATCATATATGCGTACGCATTATGCACGTCTTGCAAGCCTTGTGATGTTCATCGATTCTGCTTCAAAGCTTTAGCACAAAGATGGGAAGCTGGTACGGATAATGGACATATCAAGAACACTTCTTATGATAGAAAATGGAACGACCTTTGAGATAAATTACAGATATATCTCGTCATGAATACAAATACAATCAACATAAGAGAAAAGGAGTATGGCAATAGAATCATTAAAAACTGTCACTGAGACCTAACTTGCTATTGATACAATAGTTTGTTAGAAGTATCATCACAAAGATGGGAAGCCGGTACGGATAATGGACATATCAAGAACACTTCTTATGATAGAAAATGGAACAACCTTTGAGATAAATTACAGATATATCTCGTCATGAATACAAATACAATCAACAGAAGAGAAAAGGAGTATGGCAATAGAATCATTAAAAACTGTCACTGAGACCTAACTTGCTATTGATACAATAGTTTGTTAGAAGTATCATCAAAATGCCGATACTTAAGGAGTAGAGAGTTAACAGTTAAAAGAGTCCCTAAAAGGAGTAGTAAAAAGGTGATCCTGGATGAAAAATCCACCTGTATCTATATCCATATGTACTTATTTAGTATTAGTCATCGACATCCACCAACTATATCAGATCAGTTCCACAAAATTGGATATAAATTGCAAAGCATTCTTACGACAACCTATATAAGTACAGATACCCATTAAATGTTCCTTGGACACTTGCAACTAATACAAGAAATCATACAATTATTGTAAAGCACACGTATAGTTCTCGATACAAACAAACAAGACATTCCATGAAGAAATGAACTTGAAAAGCACATTATCTTACAAAATTCTAAGCAACAAGAAATATAAACTTACACCTTTATGCATCCAAACCTTTGAGTTCAATCATCTCTTGGCTCAAATGATTCACCATCATGAATCAAGGTTTAATGGAAGGGTACATTATTGTATATAACTCCTTCAAATATCCACAAACATACAACATTTCAATCTAAACTTACATCATCATTCAAAAATCACAAGCAAAACCCATGCCAACAATCTCGTTATTTCATCTTTCTGCGGCTGCTTTTCTCAACTTTGACATTGAAATGACGACTTTGTCGTTTAAGCTTTGGTTGCAAGAATCTCTAGCAAAGAAGTCCATGTACCAGTAATAGCCAATAACACACCAAAAACAATAAAGGCTCCATCTTTAAACCAACCAAGTATACCCACCTCATCTTTACACACCATCAAGTGAAACAAAGCAGGCAAAACAAACCCCAATATAATACAAACACTACTCCCAACCAAAGACAAAAAATCAGCAAAATTCGGCACCAAAAGAGCCACTAAACTCACAACCAAAACCATGCCCCATCTAACCCACAAAGTATATCTCCCTTCACAAAACGTCCTCTCAAAAACCTCAAACACCGGATTCATCATCACCGGAAACGTCACAAAAAGATTGAAACAAAGTCCCAGTTGCACCACACCACTCAACCACCCTTCTCCTAAATTAGTGGTAATAATATCTTTCGTCTCATCACCAAACGCAAAGTACCCAAACACACCAAACGACGCAAACATCAAAGCAATAAAACTAATCGTAATCCCCAACACACTCCCAAACTTCTCCTTCTTTTCCATCTCACTCTCCAACGGCAACACCATCCCAATCCCTTCAAACGCGTAAACCGCCACACCAATCCCATAAAAGAACACCGAAAACCCCCCAAAGGCCTCCAAAACCGGCCTAGTATTCAAATAAATCATAACCTCCTCAACCATAACAACACCCATAGCCCCAATATCAACCACATCAGCAAAAATACTCAAAGGAGCCAAATGGGTCAAAGTCGGAATCGAATTCAACCCTAGTTGAAAAGGAAAACAAGCCCATATATAAAAACTCTTCCACGACAACCCGAAAATAGTACTGCTAGCATCATTTCCAAGACTACTAGCCAATGGTTTCAAGTTAAATATATTAACCAAAGTATTGGACACAAATATCAAATAACTAACACAAAAACCAGCTTGTGACAACACAATCATAACATCAACAGATGTTCTACCAATAGGACCAGCAACAACAAATCCTAAATCACCAAAAGAATTAATCTTGGAAAACCCATTTTTGGTTTCCATTTTTTTCCTGGTCTTAACTAAAAGCATCATACAATGGTTTGTAAAATAAGCAACAGCAAATACAGTAATGGTTCCAGTAGCATAACCTGTTTTCTTGAAAGTGTAGGGTAGGCCTAAAACACCTGCACCAACTATGGCTATGAAAACATTTGCAAATGTTTTGAAATGGGATGATTTGTGGGATTTTTTTATAAGTGGGGTTGTTTCATTTGGGAGGATTAATGTGTGTGATGATGAACTTGCTTCTGAAGGATTATTGTTGTTGTTGTTGTTGGATTCTTTGAATCCCATGTTTTTGTGTTTTTTTTTAAAGGTTTATTACACAGAAATTATAAGATTGTGTTGATAAGTTTGATGAATGTTTAATAAAGGTATTTTTGGATCTGTTGATATGGAGATAGGAGATATGTATAAGCAATCAAGCACTAGGTGGTAGGAGGTGTTTGGCATGTGTTATTTAAAGGGTTTTATTTATTTTAAGGTTTATTAAATGTGAAAATGATATTTTTTTTAAGATGTTATTTATCTGGCAAAGCAATGGAATTCATTCACGTCTACGGTCTACTTGATGTTTGGTTTATTTAAGTAGGGAAAAAGTGCTAGAGAACAAAAGAGGAAAAAACAAAGTATTTGGGATTTAATAGTGGGAAAGTGAAAAGAAAAGAGATATTAGCGGTTAGGGTGTTGGCAACGGTAGCATCATCCCAGCGACATGGAAGGGACGACGCCGGTGAACACCGCCGCCAACCCCGAAGCTGCTGGAATCATGTGATTAGGAAGCAAGATCCAACCGCTGAAGCATGGTGCAAGTGTTCAAAAAATTCAACCGTTTGGGCATTAAAAATCCGACCGTTACATGTTATTTTTATTATTTTTTTTTTCCTTAAACACTAAACCACTATATATACACATACGATACTTAACTAAATATCACACAAATATTTCACTCAAATACTATACTTAATTAAAAAAAAACACAAATCTTCACCATGAGTTCAACCTCCGAATCGTACCGCAGACAGGCTCGTCGAGTTTATCTGGCAAAGCAATGGAATTCACACACGTCTACTCGGTGTTTGGTTTATTTATTTTTTTTTTTTTGAACAGAGGTGTTTGGTTTATTTAAGTAGGGAAAAAGTGCTAGAGAACAAAAGAGGAAAAAACAAAGTATTTGGGGTTTAATAGTGGGAAAGTGAAAAGAAAAGAGATATTAGCGGTTAACATAAAAAATGTTGACAAATCATAGTCACATAATCATCATCATTTTTAACATCAACACTCAAAAAATATAAAAAGTGATTCACACACTTTAAAATTTGATTAGTACACTTCAATACTTACAGTAAACAGTTGTACATATGTTACAAGATGCTTACTTTACTTATACATTAAAATGTGTTAATCAAATTTTAGAGTGTGCAAATCATCCCTCCAAAAATATACCCTCATTAATAACATCATTAACATCATCTTTTGGTAACGTCGGCAACGCAAATGCCAGCAATTAGAGCTGGCAAATTGGGTACCTGTTAAGACCTGTTATGGGAAAAAATGTATTATGCAATTTTTTTATTTTTTAAAATAATTGTTTTTAGTATTCTAGGGTTCAATATTTAACTTATTTGATACATAAAACGTATAACTGTTATACTCAAACCACCAAAGCCAAGTGTTAAACGAGTCGTTTTCATGTTTGAAACTTATGTTATTCGCGCGCTCCGAACCTGTTAAGACACGATTTGCCAGCTCTACCAGCAATGCACAACGTCGAGCTCGGCGTTACCACACCCAAGACTCTTAGAATTTAACAATGAAGGCATTTGTGTGCGTATCAGTTATTATTGTTTGGGTGGAGATAATAAGATATGATTGTGATTTTGAATCACTTGCAACTATCAAGTGTTGTTGTAACAACTAACAAGTAGGGCTGAGCAAAATTATCTGAAAAATGATCTGAATCGACCGAAACCAGGCCGAACCGAATCGACCTTATTCAGTTCAGTTTTTGGTTTAGTATAAATATTTTGGTTTTACTCGGTTTAGTTTGGTTTCAGTTCGGTTCGGGTCAAAACACGCTTTTTTGGGTTCGAAATAGCTTTTTCTCGATTTTGGTTTGGTCATTTCGGTTTTGATAGCTTTTTCTCGGTTCAGTTCTCGATTCACATTTTGCCCTTATTCAGTTTTCGAGTCGGGTCGATTTTGGTCGGTTTGTGTCGGGTTTAACCCGTTGCTCAGCCCTAGTAAAAAGGAGTGTTTAACTTGATGTCAAATGATTTACCCTAGGGTAAATATTTGTTTGAGCTAGTAGGTTATATACACTGAGAAAACGTTGAAAAATGTTTGTCTGTAAGGTGCAGTTGCAACTTATTACTGTTATAGGCGCTGTCACGTGAACATGTATCTTATAACAACACCCTCTTTAGTCATAACTATTATAGGCGCCAATGGATTCAAGTTTATTTATTTATTTATTTTTAACAAAAAACATTTAATTAAACTAAAAATAAATTTACAATACATAAAATAAAATATGCCAGTTATATTAATAAACATGTAATGTTTGGGCATAGGTTAAACCAAACTCGCAAACCCGGACTAAAGCCCGAAAAAAAACCAATAAGATTAAGAATGAGAAATAAAAAGAAGAGAAAAGGTTAAACTTCATAATATTCCTTATTAAAACACACAACACAAACAACATACAAAACACACACACAAACATAACAACAAACGCAAACACTCACACTCACAAAAACACTAGCAATTGGTCTTAAAAAAAAACCGGAAAACGATTGTTAAGAGGAGGGCGAGCCACCTATAACGCGGCTATGGCCATAACCGGTGCAATATAACGACGCTATAGGTGGCCAAATTTGTCTATAGCGTGTGATAAGGCTACTGCACCGAGCACTCTTATATATGAAAATAACCAAAGTACAAATATTTTAGAAGAAATATGCGCAAAAAAGTGGTAAGAACGGCAAGGAAGGTAAACGAAAAATAAATAAATAAGCGCTTACTTGTCATGCTAAAAATTTGCACGTTCTCTACGCAATCCTTGTCTGATTCGTCAAGGACACTCATATGTGTAGTCGTGTATGAGTTGTCATGTAGTGTTTCAGGTCATTATTGTTGGATTTGTCAGAGCACTGGGTGTCGTCGGCCAGAGCCATCTAACGTGGCCCGACGCCATAACGCCGCCAGTATACCAAGACCCCCCCCGCTGCCAAGGTGGACGTTAAGCCCTTGGTTTGAGCCAAAACAATTTCTCCCCTTTTTATTTTTTATTTTATTTTCGATTGAAAAGGTTATTTATGTTGTGGTTGTGTTGTGTTTTTGAATGCGTATATGTGTTTGTATGTGTTTTTTATAAGTGGAGAAGATGATCCAAAATGTATATATACTAGTACTCCATCCGTCCTAATTTATTTGTCTATTTTTGACTTTTTAAAGTATTTATTTTTTAATTTTTTTTGTTATATAATATTTGATGCAAAATATATGAATAACTTGGTTTTTAAACGCATTTCATTAGTATAATTTCATCAATTATTATATAATATAAATAAAAATATTTAAAGTTAAAGTCGAAAAGCAAGAATTCAAAAAATAAAAAATGAATAAATAAATTAAAACAGAGTGAGTATATTTGTTTGTTTGTTTTGTTTTTTTTTGTTTTTTTTTAAAAAAAAAAACCTTTTGCAAAACCCAAATTATATAGATACACGTTTATAAAACAACATTACTAGTAAAATAACATTAGCATTTGTAAACATTTTCTATAGCTAGAAAAACTTGAAAAGGAACATTCGCACCAACTTCCTCCTAGTTGGCATACGGCTCCAAACCTTTGACATAGAAAGACAACTTCAAAAAATAATAGTAAGAAAATATCTTAGTAGGAGGCAAAATTGAAAAGTAGATATGCACGAAACCCATCTGGTGATGTGATAATTATCATTTTACAAATAAACAATTTTAATTTTTTAGAAACAAACAAATGAGAAAGTATTTTATTTTTCTTTTCGGCATTGAAGGAGGCTATGCCGCTATGAGAATAAACAAATGAAAACATTTTTGTAAGGGTACTTGTGATGGCTCACGTGTTACCGATTGTAATCGGCTTTTGATAAGTACGACTTCACCTATGCGACCAGATGCACCGACATACCGACCCTGAGCGAAGTTGTTCTAAAATCATTAATTTATTATTTCAAAAAGCATAATTTATTCATTTTTTTGAGTTTTTTTAATTCATATAATAAAAAGGAAAGGAACGAAATTTGGCAGAACAAAGATTCGAACCTACTACACCTGAACACCCCCTTTTGGGGTGTTTAATCGGGGGTGTTTAATCGCCGCTAGATTGTCCCTTATTTCTTATTCTGTTAACATATATAGTAAGTAATAACTTTTTGTTTGTTAAACAGGGACAAAAACTATAATTATTTATTGAAAAATAAATAAATAAATGTTTATATTTAGAATTAATATATTTATATATCAACCGTTTATTATTGAAAAGGAACCTTAGTAAATACTTTTTTACTAGCTTAAAGACCCGTTGACACCGGGTTATTTTTTAATGAAATAGAGAAAATGAGATGATAAGAAAAACAATAACGTAAACTTGATCCATTAATAATATCAAATAAACAATGACATAATTTTGGAAGGTTGGATGACGATAAATGACGATTTAGAGTAATAAATGTCCATTTCGATGTTGTGTCCAAATCTGAGCATCAGATACGATAATACGTGATTTATTCCATAAACAGGTAGATACGATAAACAACTTAGTTTGTAAATACTAAGCAAATAAACGTGCATGAATCATATTGTCCACCATGTAGATGCGTTGAATAGCCAAGGTATGCAGTTAACGTCAAACAATTGAGAAATCCATGTTCAATCCATGAGCAGGTAAAAATGAAGAAAAAAAGGTAATTTGTTGATAAGAGTCTATGTAAATTGTAAGAATGGTCTACCAACATATGCTTGTTGCTTAAATGTAAATCTCATATGTGAGTGAATGAATGGATGGAATAATTTAAGTGTTTATCATCAAAAAAGAATGACATGTTGTAGGATATGAAAGTCAAATTAATAATCTTTTATTTCTAATAGCTTAAAGACCTGTGGATTCACAGGGTTTTTAAAGAAATATGAAAATGAGATAATAAGAAAACAACGAACATAAATATGTTCTATTAATATATGAAAGAAACAATGAGATAATACATGAATTATTCGATAATCAATTGAGTTTGTAACAATTAAAATAATATACGTCCATGTGTTGTCGTCTCCAAATATGACGGTCTTGAATAGCAAATGACGTCTTTGAGCGCTAATCAGTTTAATAGCCAATGTCCATTCCGTAAACACCTAATACATAGCCAATGTCCATTCTAATGTGGTAACCAATTTACAACTTGACTTTGGCAAGCTAATAAGATGAGATCATAACCATCTATTTTTGGTAGTCATAAGCAAGTTCAATGTCAATAATGCCATAGGCTCATTTCTTGTGTCAAAATATATAACTGTATGCTACTGTCAGTTTGAATTTATTTTACAAAAGCCGTCATTGAAGCCAACTTTCGAAACCTTGTGTGCTAAGTAAGTTAGCTTGTGCCTCATACGAATTTTCAAATAGTAAACTTCAACGGAGAAGCCAACTTGTACACCCATGAACAACACGTAGACTTCTTCCTCTATATATCATCAACTTTTAATCTTTTATTGATTTAATTGGTGTGGAATTATGAGATGACCATATGACAAAACTTTTAAGTTATGTGATGCGTTTAATTAGCATCTTATGTAGCAAAGAAATAGCATAATAAGGTTCATGTTTATCGAATTACCGTAATCATCTTCAAATGCTTTGTTTGCTAAAGTGTCTTTTAAATTAGTATCTTCACATGATTGTAGAGCAATACACAGATCTAGTTAGTATTGTGTTTAACTTTCTCTTACGGTACACAGATCTAGTCAGTATTGTACCGTAAGAGGAAGTTAAACGCTAACTGCGCTTCTCTATTAGTTCTAAAGATGAGAGATGCATAAAAAGTAAACCAAGTAAATAAATCTATTAAGCAATTATTTCAATATAATGAGCTCAAAAAAATTTATGAGACTACAGGTAAAAATAAATACTGAGACATCTATCGAATATATAGGTTCAATATTTTTGCAGGAAGACAAACTTTGGTAAGATCCGTCCACATGCTTACTCCCTTCTCTTTTTCAACAGGACCGGGCAACTTATTCCGTCTCTTATAGAATAATGAACAAATTCATTTCTCATATACAATAATGAACAAATTTCCAAGCTTAGACGCTAATACAACTACACCAAGAATTTACAAAAGATTTTACAAACTTCAAGAAGTTCCAATCTATCGAATACATGAAGATGAAACAGCTTATGTGTGACCATAGGCTCCACAATGATTAAATGCTTGGATTTTGTTCTATTATGCGCCTATCTGCTACCAAGCCTTCTCAATGCATGAAATTATAATTTTCAACCTTAATAGACTCCCATGTTTTTGTTGGGCCATCCTTGATTCAACAGTTATCTTTTGTAGAAAAATTAGAAACATAGCTTGTATGGAGCTCAAGTGTCCTTTCACTTGATGTTTGTTCGGTGAAAAGCAATTGTGAATTGAAAGAGCTTGACTTGCCATTAATTAATGTCACAGAACAAAAGTAAATTAATTCTTTAGCAAATCAATCGTTGGTCCTAACTTCTTCCATTTATAACTATAGCATGGTATGCGCAATGGGACAATAACGTGTAATTTAAATCTGACTTCTCTTCTTTTGTTTGTTTGATGGTTTCAAGTATATATACCTGATGATATTGGTCCCCCTTGATGCAACCATTATGAAAAAAATTAGGATGAAACTATTGCCAAAAAGACGCAAGTTTAGCGATTAAACAACAATTAAATTGGATGCCATTACCATTGATTAATTTAACATTTCTTTAAGGGATTTAGCTTCTTTTGTTTGTTTAATTGTTTCAAGTATATATACCTGATGATATTGGTCCCCCTTGATGCAACCATTATGAAAACTGTTGATACAAAAGTTAGGCGTTCCTTGTTTGGGTTCCTTCCTTCGTATCAATTGTTTGATATTGCTTGAGACCTGCGCACTAAGAAAGAAACAAACACCGTTAGGCTTATCGAGGGATTGTCTCCCCCGATTATCCTCCGGCTTGAGAGTAAGTAATCGTAGTTTTAGGTTTGTGAGAAGAGTTAGGATCGCTTTGTGAATCGTACCTTTGCGAGGGTTAGGGTTCCCTCTATTTATAGGCATGTAACCGATAAGGTTACTTGTTCCTTACTCTACGGCGTATCCGCTGATATCGGATATTGCTAGTGAATATCTTCCTTGTTTAGAAGATATCCCTTTATCCGTTCCATAATTATGTTTTGGGCTTAGGCCTTATGGGCCAAAGCCACCCAGTTGGTAGTCCAACCGTCATGAATCTGGGCCACGCGTAGTGGGCTTAAATATTAGTATTGTTTACTAATCGGGTCCGTGACCCGGTGTAGACTATACGTCATCATGTCCCCCCAGTCTAGTGTGCGCACGACAAAGAGTGCGGATGCTAGACTAACAATGCCCAAATTATTCCCAACTCGTGCGCGGGAAGAATTTAAGTCGTTTGCCGCCAAAAGGGATGTGCAATGAATCTAGTTGAAAAGGTTTAAATCCTTCACCTCGAGAAACGGAAACACTATCCACGTGTCCCGTACCGTTTCAAACCCCAGCCACATATTCTGAGTTAGTGGGATCCACGTGTCAGTCATCGGTGGTGAGTGAGAAACATATAAATACCTCCACATTTTTACCGTGTTTTTCACAGTGAAAAGAGCAAGTTTTCTCAAAAAACACCACAATTCCGCCGCAACCCTCATTTTCTAAACCAAGGTAACCTGCGCCCACGCTTGAAAAATGGTTATTCAGTTGGAAGAGTGCCACTCTAATATGTCCGAGGATGAACTTCAACAGTTCTCCACGGATTATTANAGGTTTAAATCCTTCACCTCGAGAAACGGAAACACTATCCACGTGTCCCGTACCGTTTCAAACCCCAGCCACATATTCTGAGTTAGTGGGGTCCACGTGTCAATCATCGGTGGTGAGTGAGAAACATATAAATACCTCCACATTTTTACCGTGTTTTTCACAGTGAAAAGAGCAAGTTTCTCTCAAAAAAAAACACCACAATTCCGCCGCAACTCTCATTTTCTAAACCAAGGTAACCTGCGCCCACGCTTGAAAAATGGTTATTCAGTTGGAAGAGTGCCACTCTAATATATCCGAGGATGAACTTCAACAGTTCTCCACGGATTATTATATACCCTTGGATCTGAACCCGGTGGTGCCAGATCCGGAAGATACCATAGAGGATTACCCCGTAGGGAAGGTGGGTGTATACACGTGATTTTTTGAATGGGCGAACTATCGCGTGCCCATCACCGTATTCCTGAGGGATATCCTTGTATACTATAGCATTCCTATTTCCCAGTTGCACCCCTTAGGCGCTTGGAAAATATCCAATTTCGAGGTTAATTGTCGTTTATTGGCAATTCCTCCCACCCTCCACCTTTTCCGTGCGTTTTATCGCACAACGTGGTTAAACGGGTGGATAACGTTCACGAAGCGCGTAGGCGCGCTTCAATGTTTTGCAAAGAAAGTGGACAAGCTTCCCAATTGGAGGGAAAAGTTCTTTTGGATTGATTCTGCTATCTTTCCATTTGACTTTCCCTTCCTCTATTGCCAAAAAGACGCAAGTTTAGCGATTAAACAACAATTAAATTGGATGCCATTACCATTGATTAATTTAACATTTCTTTAAGGGATTTACCTTAACAACAGTTGAAAACCAAACAATCCTATATCATATTCTTACCATCTGAGTTCAATATTTAATAAGCCGAGTGAAGAGAAATGTCAAGCTACAAAAGCTTATGAGCCTCATGATTGCTTAAGACCGTGTACACATACTTCATTTATCTCATGAAGGCAAACATACGTTTCTCACTGCAACTGCCAGCTCACAGTAGAACACATAAGTTTGACTTCTATGAAAGCTTCATATGTGCAATGATCTTGTTATCTGAGATAAAAGGTTACATTTCCTTTGTGAAGGCATCCTTTCGAATCCTTCTGCAGCAGCAACCTCATAGAAGTTTCCAAAAGATTGCATCCATGACTGGCATCACCTTATACCTCTGACATCCATCCATCTCTATAACTCCCATACACCTCATATAATCCCAGGCTCCAACACCCCAAACCTTCAAACAACCATTCATTCTGAGATAACCAAACACCCATATATAGTCATTTATAACATTGTTCCATTACTTCCTATTTCCATCTCCATTCATATATGTAAAGTCAAAAATGGTATAAAACATGTCATTTATATAGTTGTATACCATTTGACCCGTTCCCTTTTTAACTTGAATATAATGGTATCAATACCAATCATTAATACATTGCTTGATATATACCACCAATAAAGTCACAAGTAAACTATATGTCATGTAAATAATGAGCTTGCGTCTTTAGACATCTACTCAATCTCGGGCACAAAGACTTTAGTGTTTCCACGATACCCCGGCCCTTATCACTTGAATTGTGTTCGCAGCTGTAACCACCACCTCACATACGACTTATGAGTTAATGATAAGCCTAACCTGCTAACAAATTATAATTTTCAATAATAAGTTTCCATCAAATGCATTAATTATAAGAGTACTAAAAAACCAAGCTGGCATATTTAAAAGTTACATGTTTTGCATCAGTAGTAATAAGGTACGCATTTTCAAATCTTTAGGTCTATATTTAATATATTAGCACATTCCATCTAACAGTACAGTCCTGTATCAATAGGGGATATAACACTAATTTTCACTTTTAGTCCAAGTATGTTTTATATGAGCCAACTTGGGTTTTATAATTATGTAGCGGTCCAATATTTGAGCTTAATTTGAATGGTCTATAGTGGTATTTAATTTGAGTCAAATGTATTTTACTTGGTTGGAGCATCCGTTTATAAACATCCTAAAATCATGATAACCCATTGAAGAACGATTCACCATAAAAACTAATGCATGTATAAATATCAATGAACCCATATTACCTTGCAGTTATTGTCATTGAACCATTGACTCTTTTTTTTTTTGAACGGCGAATTTCAACTTAGACTCAACCACCCTCCAAGACGGAGGGCCCTCCCCACCCCTTGGCCAGACTATGTTGTCTTAACCGGGCCCACGCTGGCGCAAGCGAGGATCAACGGATTCGCGAGGAAACCGTACCGCCTCCACACAAGATTTCCTTGCTGGAGTAACGGCCGGATTAAAACCCCGCTTATGATCAGATTCGAACCCCAGCGGCTAGGTCTAAGGGCTCTCCTCTTCATTGCATCATATCTCCGGAACAATATGATCTACAAGTGGACCACAAGTGAGGACTTCCCGGGTGGTCACCAACCCGGTACTACTCCCACTTATGGCTCGCTTAACAAGTTAAGCCCCACCCACTAGACCACAAGTCCTTTGATGAACCATTGACTCTTTATTCCGTATTTTTCCCCGGTATTAGTATACAATGACCTCGTTTTTTGTATTGGAAGTTCTATTAAACCGTAAAGCATGACCATTTTATCCATAAACACTTTTAAGTTAAGAAAGTGCCACCACCATCCTGTTGACACCAAAAAGTGTTATCCAGTAGCTATAATTAACAAAAATCATAAGATAAATACTTATTACCTTTACGGAGATGGTAGTTAATGACCCCATAAAATAACCTTAGATCTGAGTTTGAAAATGCAGTTTTGCAGCAGTCACAAAGACCCCTGAAAAGACCCAAAAATCCCTTTGAAACACAATTTTTTAGCAGCTTTAAACACCTTCAAAACTGCTGTTTGGAATCAGCCCCAAACACGTCCTAAAAGTCAATGGGTGACATTTAGTTTATATATATATATATATATATATATATATATATATATATATATATATATATATATATATATATATATATATATATATATATATATATATATATATATGTATATATATATATATATATATGTATATATATATATATATATATGTATATATATATTTTACGGTTTTACCCATTAGAGATGATAGAAAAACAACTTCAATAATTAGTAAAATGGATCAAAATAGATTGCCCTAAAAATCCTAATTAGTATAGTTCATAACGATCCAAAATAGTGAGTCAAGTATCTGATTCTTTATCCATTTAAGTAACAAAGAAATGATCTATATAACTTGTGCGAGCGTGAATCAAGCAATAGCAACCAAGCCCACCAAAGAACAGTTCCAAGTTCAGCAGCAATAGGATAAAGAGACCAATAGTCTTAAGTGCCGGCAACAAAAAACAAATCAAGCGTTATCACAAAGTTGCTTTTGAGTTTTAAAGTACAGTAAAGACTGAAGTGAGTTCCGCACCATTTTAAACATTTCCAATTTAGTTAAAAAAAATATATTTTTTTTTACGGTTTTACCCATTAGAGATGATAGAAAAACAACTTCAATAATTAGTAAATGGATCAAAATAGATTGCGCTAAAAACATCCTAATTAGTATAGTTCATAACGATCCAAAATAATGAGTCAAGTACCTGATTCTATCCATCTGTATATCATTGCCTTGGTCTATCCTGAATTAAAAATATATATATACATAGAATTAATAGACTGAAGTGGAGGATCGAAACTCAAGCAAAGCATATGCTATTTGGCAAACATGAATACAAAGACCCGTTTGACCTGTGTCTTTTAATTGAAGTGATGTAAACATCAGGAACGCATGCCGCAAGAAGCGCTGATAAGATTGTAACGTCATACTATTTCTCAGACACATGAAAAAAAGGAACCTGATGTGCCTCCTTTAAGCCGAATAACAAGAAAATGACATAATTCCTGATTTTTTATATGCCACTTAAGCTGTGCCGGTACAATTTGTTGCTGAAAACTTCTGCGTTGTCGCTTCTACATGCTTAGAGATCCCAAATGCCAAACAATGATCCGGATGCCATCTGTAAAAAACACACAACGATCAAACATATGACCCTTCATCATGTGATCCAAAACATTAACAATAGATAGACTTGAAAAAAACGTACGTCCGTTAAATAAGCTTACACAAATTTCCCTAAATTAAATACCTGCCAATACCTTTTGACAATCAACAATTAAGAACATCTAAGAAAGACCATAAATTGTCCTGAAATCCTCATCCAAATTCCTACAGCCACAAACAAACAAAAAAAAGCTTACAAATTGTGCACAGTATGTGTTTGAGATCTCAACCAAAAAATTTCTCCATCCAAATGAATCTAATATCAAACGCATGGACATCTCAATTCCATACATTTGGAATTTAAATCAAAACCCTAAAAAACCTCATGCGAATACTTACTAATCGAATGATGTAATGTTTCGATTGAAACTGAATGGAGACCTTGAGATAGGGCATCGTACACCTACATATTAAATTGAAAAAAGTATTAGAACAATCGAATCACACGTATCAAAATTAATCGGCACAAAATTAAATTGAAAAAACTAATAGAAACCTGTTACATATAAAACCCGCTACAAACAAATAAAAAACGTATTGTAATTCAATCACATGGTATGAAATTAACGCGTAGACATTGAATGCTATTTAAACAGACATTTCATCAAACACCTGGTAAGCATAAAAATGGACCAAAGATAATTTCGTCAAACACTTGATGTGCAAGTTTAAACTTGACACTTAACATTTAATTTCATCACCTTGAATTTGATAGCTTGTTGACAGGAACTCATTCGCCATCACCTACAGCCATGACCACAAAAAACAGAGAATATAAAATCGTGGTCACAAAATTACAAATATAAACTATAAAAAAAATTACTTGACACATGAATGGAGTTGAAAAGGAACCTTAGTAAATACTTTTTTATACTAATTAGTGATACTAACTAAAAGTACTAAATATGAGATATTTTTCACCTTTCTTTAGAAAATTCAGATGCCTACTTGTGTTGTGTCATGTTTCATATGTGTATACATGATGTTAACGTGAGAAACATAATGTAATATATCACGCAGTCACACTAGTAGGAAACCAGGGCCGTCCCATGAATTTAGGAAATTTTTGAATGCTCTGAACGAAATCACATGATGATGCCTTTCGAGAATGAATGTTATATATAAAGTGCCACAGTTTATAAGATTTAATGCAATTATCTAAACGTTCTAACATATTACTCATTTAAGATATTTTCTCATCTAAATACTTTTTTCTTCGTGAAAAATATGTGTACACATGCATATAATTATTAACGGGACAAATTTTGAGCCCCCGATTGGTCGCTCACCTTGCACAACCTCAAAGACAGCCCCGAAGGAAACTATTTAGTTTCGCTGGTTGCAAATTTGGGCGGTCATCTTTATCGTCTTAGTCCACTACAGTCACACTAGTATGGTTGTGATTACTTCTCATCCTTCTCATTTTAATTAATTTTTTCAATTGATCCTTACTCTACAATTAAATTGAACATATCTTTACCAAGCCGTACTCTCGTTTGCGTTTTCGGTTTCTTTATGACAAACTCTCAAAGTCTCAATGTCGATTATTCTAGAATTGTGAGTTTGTAGGAAGATGTTAAGTGGCATGTGAGCCCAACCCGTGTTAGCCTTTTGGCACCTTAAAGCAGTCTAGTTTAGGCTTTTTGTGCTTGTACAAGCCCATGTGAATTTGGTTATAAATCACTAGATTTTTATACATGATACAGGATTTATACTGCACGTTTGTAAAAGCAAAGTTTCTGACATGGTGTTTAATACAAAAGTTTTGATAATCTAAATATGAAAAAAAAGTCTCTGGCATCCTATAAGAATCATGAGATCAAAGCCGAGGGAGCTTTTTCGAATTTTAGAATCCCATAAATAACATGGAAAGAAAAAACAAAATACATATGGGTCTCAAACAATTAACTCAATACAATGGGAGTAGAAAATTATACAAATTTCTACCAAAAATTGAAGAACTAATCAACAATGAAAAGTCAAATCCTAGAAGTAAAAGCTTCATGGTATGTAATATGTCATGTTCCTCAACATTGAGAGAAAACATTAAAGATCGAGGACAGTAAACAAATAAACAATATTCATGAAAATTCTGCACCATTGAACAACCATGATTTGTTTCATGTATCATGTCTCCAAACATTCAAACATGATGTAAAACACCTTTAAGAACATCCAATCCTTCAACCGATATGGTCCTTCTTTTGTATGATCTAGGTATCTCAATTTTAGGTGGTGGCTCTGACGAGAAACAAACAACAACGACCGTAAGGTTGTCACAACTATTTCTTTTCAAAGCCTCACTGACAAGTTCTTTAGAGCATTTTCCAGGATCATTATGAACCATAAGTTCTTTTCTTACTATTGTCACGGCATACTGGCTACTCATCACATCCCACAAACCATCACAAGCAATTATTAAAAACTCATCATCTTCGGTTAAGGTTACTTCTTTTAGCTCTGGTTCAGCACTTAACGGCCCATCTGAACCTTTTGGTCCCTTCATGTGCCAGTCTCCTAGTGCACGTGCAACTGATAGTTGACCGTCTAGATAACCATCATATATCACCCCTCCTAGTTTTTCTATCCTGTTTTTCTCGGATGTGCAGCTTGGTTTATGGTCTATTGAAAGCTCGATTGCTCTTCCACGCTTGCCAAGTACAGCCCTCGAGTCACCAGCATTTGCAATTATCATGTTCCTATCATTCAAGTTTCAAACCACTACAAAGTCATGTCAAGTCCATCTAAGGGAGATGTGCACTTTGAAAGTGAGTGTGTGATTTTGACTAAGGGAGTGCTTAGTTTCGCTTCATCCAATATGAGACTGGCTAAATAATCATATAATCAGAAGCAATATGTATTGAGTGCTGTATATCTAAACATGAAAACAATAAAACAAAGTATTCAGATGATTCGATTCAGAACCCAGGTCCAAACACCCCTTAATCCTTGGTTCACCATTATGTTTCCTTTTTATCCAAAGATGCATAAATAAATAAAAAATGTATTAAGCTATGTGAAGGATCCTTGTTGCTTACTTTCCTAATATAAGAACAGTCAAAGCAGTGGTTCCAGATGAGTTATCGAGGGAGCTAGTGTCTGCATCTGCTAGTGCGTGATCTGCTTTGACAAAAGCATTCTTGACAGCTTTCTTAACCCCATTTGGGAAATTAGAGTCCTCAACAATAAACTCAAGAATGTTTCTTTTGGTAAATGACGCAGCATCAACACCGCCATGTCCATCAAACACCTGAAATAATTAGCATTAGTCTTAGATAAATTATCATGTGATTTCTTCCTCTTTGGGCAACCTTGTAACCCGTAATCTTAACATTTCTATATAAACTTTAACATTGTAGAAGCCTGTATATACAACATTCGAGAGTGAAACAAGAAAACTCAAAGAAGGTAAATTACCCCATAAAATGCTCCAGCTAGAGAGCGAACCGATTTAGCATTTAAATGTTCTTGAAGATCATCAATACATATAAATTCATCCTCCATATACGGTTTTGGACCGATCTCAGAACAGCTGCCTGAGCGAAACGCAGGTGAAAATGGAGAGCTTTTATCTTGTGGTGATTGTGGTGCGGATTGGTTTAATCTCTATAAAAGAACATACAATTATTAGAAATTCTTATACATCAATGAGGAGTAACACAAATCGATCTACCTAATGTGCTATGCCATATACCCTCAAAAATAAAAAAAATATGCATAAAGATTGAAGATGGACTATAATAAACAATGAACATTGGATCTGCTCACCAAATTAGAGGTGTCAACCAATAAAGCTTCACTAATACTATGTCGCACAGGTGGGGGGCCATTTCTCGGAGGCTTAGTAGACTTTTCTTGGTTCACGTTATCTAAATCCTCGGGATCCTCCTCTTCCATCATAGCAGGCATACATTCCCTTGGATACCTATTATCCAACGACGCACATTGAGGCCATACATCAGTCCCAGGACCCATTCCTCCTGTCACTCAAATCATCGACCTGGTATGCATAAAAAATAATTCTTCCCTATTCAACCTTGTTCAACGCGGATGACAATTCATAAACAATTATTAACCTTTTGACCCATAAACAACAACATTAGCCCAACAAGTAACTTTTTTTGGCAAAGTTAAGCCAAAGGGGTTCATTTCCTGGAATTCGTACAGAATCAAGCACACCCACATGCCAAAAGCGTTAAATTCTTAACCAAGACCGATATTTAGGATTCTATGAACAATTAGTATCGAAATGTATGAATGAAAACTATGAACAACCCAACAATTGAAAGAGACAACGTTTGAAAATTGGTTAAGGAAATGATGAATAAGATGAAGAAATGTGAATCAATTACGGAAGCAAAATAGTAGGGATAGGAATGACCATTAGAACGCTTTTGCATGCATGTAAAGTACCAAATTTGGTCAATTTTTGTTTGATGGAAGAGCAAAATTGTAGCCAATGCTCAAGGGCAAAGGAGAGTCATGACACTGGAATATTATTGACGAATAATTTTCTAACTTTTTTTCTTCTTGCAAAGTTCTCTTTTTGGGAACCAACTCGCATAAAGGCTGGCTGAGTTTTTTTTCTTTACCAATGTGTTGAAGCTATGTTTCATTAAGCAACGTCTCTCCTCACAATGGAGATAATTTCAGCATTAAGACGGTTGTTCCAAACTAACTGTGTAGACGAATCAAAATAATTAATATTTAGGAGCTTGTGTGACACAAGGTTGGCCACAACCTTATGTCTCGGTTTGAGATCGAACTGATTCAGAAAGCGAATTTTGTCCTAATTAATTTAAGGGTTGATAATGAGGATAAAACCTCTAGAGAAATACTCTTAAAACACAATTTTATTAATGACCAAAAGTGAATTACAATGATAATAAACTCTATATATATAAGGGTAAAGGAAGGTATTGTGCAAAAAATAAAAAATAAAAAATAAAAACTAAATAAATAAACTAATTTAAATCATTTATAAACAACAATTATCCCTAAAAGATCGTCATAAATATATAAAAGAAAATATACTATTTGCGGCCTCTACGGTTTAACAAAGTTTTACGTGTTAAGCTGTAGCTAAGTCATAAAACGATTGATTATTAATCTGTGCCTTCAACGGCGTAACAAGGATCATATTGTTACGTCGTAGTGAAGTCTTGACTCGTTCGTCATGTTCCAAACGCTCCACATACTTCTCGGGTTACTTTTTTTTTTGTTTGTTTTTTTTAATCTTGTCCTCATCATCCTTCCTCACGAGGAAAGACTTGACCCTGAGTTCTCATGTGTAGTGTTGCTCGTGGGGTAGACATTTAACCTTTGACTAACATCTTTAATCTTCACTCGCTTTCCACACGAACACGATCTTTGATTAATTAGTCCCAAATAATGTTCCTTATCCGTCTTCTTTTCATTAAGATCCATACTAAAATCTTGATTGACTTCACCACTCTTCAAACCTTTAACACGTTCTTCATCTCCAAAACTTTGTCTTCACAATTCTTTCAAAACTACAACTACTTTTATTGATTCTACCAAAGTTACAATTTTGTCTTCATGTTACTCGCAAATGTGAAGTTCTTTGATGTTCGCAACGTGTTCTTCAACAACCTTGGTCTTCAATATCTTTTCTTCAATCTTAACCTTGGTAATTGGTACATGTACTTGCTCTTCGGATGGAATCATCGCGATTCTCTTTCATTCCCGTAAGAAAAGGTAGAGTTTACGTTTTAAATCATAAAAAGCTTGAACTTTGCAACGCCATGATTTTCCCACCCGAATATGACAATCCTCAATGTCATCCAATTCACACCTCCTTCTTGTAGGATTTACCAATAGATATTGGGATCCTACAAACCTCATGACCTCCAACAAAACAAATTTCTATTGAAAAATTAAAGTAATTGACTAATTTCCTCAATACGAAGTTCGTAGTCCCATAATTATCAATAATTAAAGAAAAGACCTTAAACTTTTGAATAAAACATTTGATTTTTTATAATTAGTGACATGGTGAAATTTAACACCATTATTAGTATTTTGATTTGTTTAAAAAAAATCAAAAAGAGACAAATACAAAAAAATGTAAGAGAGAAAAAAGGAGATGATTGTGGGATAATTGGTTCGTCTAAACTTAATTGATTCTATTTTATGAGCTAAAAAATTATTCGTTGGTACGGATTATAAACCAACGATGTAGAGTTTTGTTATATATTAGTAGAGTTGGTCGTAATTTAACCAACTATGTATTTTTATATTAGTGATAGATATCGCCACTACTATTGTGTTTTTATGGAATGATTGAGAGTTGGTTGTTGAGGGAACGTCAACTAGGTATTGTTTTTATAGAATGTTGACGATGATTGATTATGACATCTTTGAGTCTAATTCGTTTCTACCAAACAAAGCGTGTGTTTTTCCGTGTTAAAGTGTGATTTAATCTATGATTAGAGTCTCTTTTGGGTTCGTGGTAAGATAAGTAACTGTAAGATTTGGTTGTGTGGACTTAATATATCTGTTTATTATTTTTCATTTTTAAACAATTATAAATACTCCCTCCGTCCAAAATTATTATCCAGTTTGAATTTTCAAAGTCAAACTGGTTCAACTTTGACTATAAATATATATTTTTTATTATATAATACTTGATGAAAAATTAATAAATTATACCATTGAAAAGTACACTTAAAACTCAATCCATTTATATATATTGCATCAAATATTATATAACACCCACAAAAATATTTAAGGTCAAAGTTGAAGAAGATAGACTAAAAAAGTCAATAGTGGACAATAAATTTTGGGACGGAGGGAGTATTTCTCATGCCTTATCCTACCCTTAATCATCATTCATATTATTAATTCATAAATCCAATCCTTTAACTTGCTCAAGTGAAGGAATTGAGCAATCATAGATGTCTGTTCATGGATTTGGGCGATCATTTGTGATTTTGTCGCCTATGCTGGAGTATTGTTGTTGGTAAGGATTACTTCTGAAAGGATGATTTCACCCCTAAGCCTACATCATTTAACCCAATTTACCTCTTTAGATTTGTTACTCCTAGACTTTAGTGATGGAGATGTGTATCCTTTCCAAGCTTATAATATAATATTCATCACGACTGAGCAATTGAGTGAATTACTAAATGTTACCACATAGATTAGAAGAGTGATTTGAGTGTTTTCATTTCCTATTTCGTGAGGTGTTTTGTTGTGCACTTTTGATCGAGTATTATACTTAAAGATTATTCATGTACTATTGTTTAGGATATGTTTTCATAAGTAAAAGCTAGAGTCTACTTGAGAACAAGTAAAATTCAAGTGGGGGATATTTGATGACATCAAATAAGTACTTATTATATGCATCATTTATCCCGTTTATATTGCTCATTTACTACTATTTTATATGAGAATTGATACTTAATTGCTTACTTTTGTAAATCTCAGTAATTGTAGAGCAATTGAAGAAAGTTAAGGAAAAACACGTGTTTTGGAGCAAAAACGAAGACATTTAAGAAGTCCACTATTAAGACCATCGACACGCTGTATCCATTCTAGACAGATACGCCGTATCTCGATACTTAAAATAATTCAAGACGATTTCCTGACTTTAAAGACTACGGCGTATCCATCTTTGGGTATACGCCATATATGATACTTGGTCGATTTGAAGATTGTTATTTATTTGAAGAATACGGTGTATCATATTCTAAGGGTACGCCGTATAGAATCACTTACCAGAGATGATCCGTGACGCGATTTGAACTCATATGGCGTATATAATTGTTAGAATACACCATATACGTGCCATAGACAAAAATCAAGAGAAGAAACGAAACCAAAAGACGAAATCAAGATTACATGATACACTCGAGGATGCTTTATATTTTGACCAAAACTTCTTCATCCGGACTTCGATTTAGTTGACTCAAAAGGTCATGCAGTCTTAACTTCTACAAGCAGTCTTAACTTTCTCACCAGCAGCATTAAACACTTTAGAGCATTTTCCATTGATCTTCAAGAGCAGCACTAAATCTATCAAGCAACATTAACACAATCATGAGCAGCAGTATCAACAAGAAGCTTTAATCCCAACAAGACCCACCTAGTTTACATTCGTGAATCACCAATGAAAATAGTTAAGTAATTATTGCACTTGTAGAAAAATCACTATTATTTGGTAAGATTGAACTTGGCTAGCACATTCTTCTAATATTAACCTAAACCTTACTTCTTTATCATTTGATTTGTTTAATTAGTTTAATTAATCATTTGCTTTATTAGTTTAATTAGTAATCTAAACTCGTGCCAGTCTCTTAGGCTGTCTCAACAATACTATGGAAACCTTCTTTGTGAACTAACAAATTAAAAATTTTAAACGGCTTTGGTTTACCATATGAATTCTCAACATACACGGAGAATGGTCAGAAATACTATAAGGTTGGAATATAGCAAACGAACCAGGAAAATCATCAGTAAACCTCAAGTTTCCCACAACACGATCGATCTTTTTTAGAATACATGTACCACCTTTTGGTTTCTAATTCCAAGTGAAGTGAAGACACCCGTGCTATTAATGTCCAAAACCTCAATTTTTTTTGAACGGCAAAACCTCAATCTTTTTAACATGCTCTTTAAACTCACGTATAGCAATATTTAGCTCGTAACCACCACACGATTTATCCTCGAAATTCAGCGATGCATTAAATCCCCAAGAAGAATCCATGACTTTGCACGCATCAAGCGATTATGTACATCCAAATTAGTCCACAATGCACGACAATCAATGTAATAATTATCAGCATATCTAAAAGAACAAAACAACACTTTATTATGAACTTTTACATTAACCTGCACATGCATAACTTGATTAGTTTGAGATAAAACCATAACATCAATTAAATCATCATTCCAACCAAGAATAATACGCGAGCCCTTATCACACAAGCTCCAATTTGAAGTCCATTTCCATCTCACACAAACCTTTCTACACGTGTCATACACCCCGGAGACATCAACATGTTATTCCAAAACAACACACAAACTTCATTTGTTCTCATTCACTACTTGGCGAACCTCTCTTTGCTTAGGGGATTGGTTCAGCCCCTTTATATTTCATGAATCAATACTAAACATGGGGAAATTTTACATTGGGAGTGCTTGACCTTGTAAATGGATCCATACCTTTAGAAGAAGACGCCAAGTATGTAGAAGTTCATCATACACTTGTTCAATATCACCCTCTTCATCACTATCTGTAACACCTGGTACTTTTCCTAAAACCTAATTCTAGCCAAACTTCTATTTTTGTACCTGAGATACTTTTAAATTTTTAATACATGTTAAATTGGGCTTGAGAAGCGTGAGATATATTGGAAACGAGAATTTATTTCTTGATTGACTCAGCACAACCTAGAAAACTCGAATTGTATTGCATTTGTCAAATTATTTGATTTATTTTGAGTTTGAGAAAAACTCTGAAGTTTATGCTTGATTTTATTGGAAAAATTATTTCGTGAACAATGGCGCAAGTTTCAAAATTTTTCGAGTCCGTTTGCTATGTCGTTTGAGCCCCGAAGCGTTTATCGTAAGAAGTTTTATGTGTTGGCAACTTTGGTCCCTTAACTACCCTTTTTACTTTACCTCACACTTTACTTTATTGCAAAACCCACCCTATACTTTCTACCTAGTATATATACTCCAATTAACCCCATTTTCTTCATTTTTACATAATAAAAATACACACACACACCCAAAATTCTCTCTCTCTCCTCTTTTCTTTTTTTTCGGCCGACCAACCACCACACCCCGCCACCGCCGGCGACTTTTTCCGGCCACCGGAATATTTTCCGGCCAATCCAAAAATTCAACTTTTTATATTTTATAGATCAGGACGTCCCCGTTCCGGTTGTCCAAGCCGATTTAATCAAAACCACCCCGAACACCCCGAACCACCACCACCGCCGATCCCCCACTTCGCCACCGCCATCACCGTGAGCCACCACCACTTTCCCACTCTTTTTCCCCTTCTTTTCTTGCTCGGTAACCACCCAAACGCACCCTTTTGTATTTTTGTTATTTTATTTATTTATTTATTTATTTATTTCGTATTTATTGTATTTATTTATTTAAAAACATTAAAAATATTAATAATATTATTTTCGTATTTTTATTTATTAAAAATAATAATTCCGAATTTGTTTTATTTAATTCAAAAATTTTTATAAATTTTTATATATTTTATTTATTATCCGAAAATAATTTTATAAAAATTATTTTATTATTTTATTATTTATCTGAAAATTATTTAAAATAAAAATACATTTTTATTTATTCCGAAAATATTTATTTATAAAAATTATTTATAATTTATTTATTTATTTTATATATATATATCGAAATATATATATGTATATAGATAAGAATATTTATTTTGTTTTATTTATTTAATTATTAATGGATTATTTAATGAGATTTGATGAAGTTGGTATATGTTGACTCGTGTGGGCCCCCCTTTGACCGACAGTTGACCAGTCAACGCCGAGTTGACTCGGCGTGACTCGGTGATTTTTGTGATTGTTATCGATTATTGTTTGTAATTATATAGTTTGATACTTGTTTCGGCTAACGTTTATATAAACCGGACTAATAAATATGAAACCCAAAATACTTTTGTTTTAGTGAAGGGATTTGGACATCGGACTTGGATCCGTATTATTATAGTGTGAGCTTGAATTGGACGTATTGGATTTGCGGCTATGGTTATTTGGACTTATGGACCCTTTGGTACACGAGACGGTTGGGTACGTTAGGCCCTTAAAGATCTTAACATACCTGGAACCCGAACAATAAAAAATGGTCGATAAACCTAAACAACTAATGGACTACGTGAATGATATATCCAATCATATTATTATTTATATAAAATGTTAGCATTGTTTAAAATAAAAAGAGTCGTTGACTCGGGAAATGTTCTATAAACGGGCAGGTCATGCCGAAATTTTGTAAAACCTTTATAAACTTCAAACTATTTTACCAACTACTATTTATTTCAAAAACCCTTTTTATTTCAACGTTATTTTGGGAAAATGGGTAAAGAGCCGAAACTAGTATTTATCGTATTGATTGTTCATTTGCATTTGTATCTATTTCACTTCGACTTCTTTTCTTCGAGATATTCTTTCGCCTTTTCTTGCGTACTTTGTCATTTCGCCGACATATTCTTTTTATCTTTCTCGTCACCCACATGAGACTTTTTGAAAACTATTTTCTTTCAAACGCCATTGGTTAATAAAAACTTTTATTCAAGCATTGTTTATTGAAATATTCGAGTACCATTGCTGAGTTATGATATTGATATTGCTTAGGTTGTGCTGAGGATTATTTGCTGTAACGCATTATTTGATTGGTTGATATATCTCGTTTCCTGCTATTGTTAAGGTGTGATTCATAGCCCCGCTTTTTATCTTTTAAATGTTTATAAACCCATGGGGTGAGATACATGTTTTAAATGTTTTCTGAGCACAAGTATTTTTGGTATGCTTTTCCTGATTGGTATGCTTTCCTGACGATGTGCTAAGTAGCTTTACCTTGCCATTGCAAGACCCTCAGATCATGAACCATTAATCACTTGCGAGTGAGCGCGAATATAGGGATATAGGCCTATAGGAATTGACTCTCCCACTCCTTTTGCTGGATAGGAAAATTGTGGTGTACTATATTCGATTTTGCCGGGTAATTGGCAAGTACTCGGCCTTGGGGGCACTATTATATTATGAAATTCCGCGGTTATATTGATACTATGATTGTTGGTTAACGTTTTGCGTGTCATGAGCTTAGCATCATCAACAATGTTATATGCACAGGGATGCCTCTATACATTGGTTGTTACCTTGATTACCCGATATTTGCATGTGTTGCTCATTCTGCTTACTTTTGTAAATCTCGGTAATTATAGAGCAATTGAAGAAAGTTAAGGAAAAACACGTGTTTTGGAGCAAAAACGAAGACATTTAAGAAGTCCACTATTAAGACCATCGACACGCTGTATCCATTCTAGACATATACGCCGTATCTCGATACTTAAAATAATTCAAGACTATTTCCTGACTTTAAAGACTACGGCGTATCCATCTTTGGGTATACGCCGTATATGATACTTGGTCGATTTGAAGATTGCTACTTATTTGAAGAATACGGTGTATCATATTCTAAGGGTACGCCGTATAGAATCCCTTACCAGAGATGATCCGTGACGCGATTTGAACTCATATGGCGTATATACTTGTTAGAATACACCATATACGTGCCTTAGACAAAAATCAAGAGAAGAAACGAAACCAAAAGACGAAATCAAGATTACATGATGACACTCGAGGATGCTTTATATTTTGACCAAAACTTCTTCATCCGGACTCCGATTTAGTTGACTCAAGTTTAGGTTAATATTAGAAGAATGTTCTAGCCAAGTTCAATCTTACCAAATAATAGTGATTTTTCTACAAGTGTAATAATTACTTAACTATTTTCATTGATGATTCACGAATGTAAACTAGGTGGGTCTTGTTGGGATTAAAGCTTCTTGTTGATACTGCTGCTCATGATTGTGTTAATGTTGCTTGATAGATTTAGTGATGCTCTTGAAGATCAATGGAAAATGCTCGAAAGTGTTTAATGCTGCTGGTGAGAAAGTTAAGACTGCTTGTAGAAGTTAAGACTACATGGCTTTATTATTTGATTCGTTTAATTAGTTTAATTAATCATTTGCTTTATTAGTTTAATTAGTAATCTAAACTCGTGTCAGTCTCTTAGGCTGTCTCAACAATACTATGGAAACCTTCTTTGTGAACTAACAAATTAAAAATTTTAAACGGCTTTGGTTTAGGTTTACTAACTGTAGGAATTCTCAACACACACAGAGAATGGTCAGAAATACTATAAGGTTGGAATATAGCAAACGAGCCAGGAAAATCATCAGTAAACCTCAAGTTTCCCACAACACGATCGATTTTTTTTAGAATACATGTACCACCTTTCGGTTTCTAATTCCAAGTGAAGTGAAGACACCCGTGCTATTAATGTCCAAAACCTCAATTTTTTTTGAACGGCAAAACCTCAATCTTTTTAACATGCTCTTTAAACTCACGCATAGCAATATTTAGCTCGTAACCACCACACGATTTATCCTCCAAATTCAGCGATGCATTAAATCCCCAAGAAGAATCCACGACTTTGCACGCATTAAGAGATTATGTACATCCAAATTAGTCCACAGTGCACGAAAATCAATGTAATAATTATCAGCATATCTAAAAGAACAAAACAACACTTTATTATGAACTTTTACGTTAACCTGCGCATGCATAACTTGATTAGTTTGAGATAAAACCGTAACATCAATTAAATCATTATTCCAACCAAGAATAATACGCGAGCCCTTATCACACAAGCTCCTATTTAAAGTCCATTTCCATCTCATACAAACCTTTCTACACATGTCATACACCCCGGAGACATCAACATGCTATTCCAAAACAACACAGAAACTTCAGTTGTTCTCATTCACAACTTGGCGAACCTCTCTTTGCTTAGGGGATTGGTTCAGCCCCTTTATATTTCATGAAGCAATACTAAACATCGGGAAATTTTACATTGGGAGTACTTGCCCTTGTAAATGGATCCATACCTTTAGAAGAAGACGCCAAGTATGTAGAAGTTCATCATACACTTGTTCAATATCACCCTCTTCATCACTATCAGCATCATGCACATCTTTGGTTGAATCACCAGCTGTATCATACTCATTAGAAAGCAAGTCAAACTGATTCTTTGACACAATATCATCTTGCACATTAGGGCCACCAACAATAGACGTTAGAACAACATTTGATGTATTAGATTTATCCCGTTTATTACTAACAGTAGGCACATTAACATTACTGCTACTAGTATTCATTTTAATCTTTTCAAGTCCACCAGATGTACTACTGGTTGTTAGAATATTACTTAAACTCTAAGGGGATTTTGGTAAATTTGGTAATTTTGTTACTTGTTCTACAAGTTTGATTCGAATTTGGAAACTTTCTTATGACGGTTACTTTAGTCTATAAATAAGGATTGATATCATTAGATTTCTTTGTACTTTTTGAATTTGTGGTTGGTACTGTTTGAATTAGAATTTGGTTTTGAATTTGGTTTTGTATTTGGCTTGATAATTTGAATAAAGCTTTCGCTTCGTTTGTTTGATTTGTTTGTTTGTTTCGTCTTTGCATTACCAACAAGTGGTATCAGAGCCATGTTCGTTTAGCCATGAAGAAAAAGAAAAAAAATGGGGGGGGGGGTTACGTTTAGATTGAAGATTCGTTTTGAATTTTGGTTCTAAGAATTCGTTTTAGGTGATTGGGAATAATCAGAATTTTGGTTCGATCGTACTTAAGGTATTTGTTTTTTGGTTCGTGGTTGTTTGGGTTTGCATAAGGATTTTGTGGACTGACGTTTGAAATTTGTTCGATCGTTGGAAATTTGCTAGTTTAGGAAATTTGGGATCTTCGTTTGTCGGGATTTTAAACTTTGTTGCCTGAATTTGATTGTTTTTGTTGAAGATTTTTTGAGCCGATCTGTTTGTTCGGTTGACCGAGTTTGAATTTGTCGGTTAACGTTTGATTGTTCGTTTTGAAGTTATCGGCATTTGCTTTGGATCGACTTTGTTTCGGATTAATTTTAGAATCGATCGTTTGATTTGAATTTGGTTAGTATCTCTAGCGTTTGAAAGTTTGAATTTGCTTTGAAGCAGGTGGAGGAGTTTAGGTCATTGTGGAGATTGTTAGAATATGACTTAAACTCTAAGGTGCTTTTGGTAAATTTGGTAATTTTGTGACTTGTTCTACAAGTTTGATTCGAATTTGGAAACTTTTTTATGATGGTTAGTTTAGTCTATAAAAATAGGGATTGATATCATTAGTTTTCTTTGTACCTTTTGAATTTGTGGTTGGTATCGTTTGAATTAGAATTTGATTTTGTATTTGGCTTGTTAATTTGAATAAAGCTTCCGCTTCGTTTGTTTGATTTGTTTGTTTATTTCGCCTTTGAATTACCAACACTGGTCTTAGACGCACTACTAATATTAGTTTTACTTTTTTCCACTTTATTAGAAATACTACTCTCATTAGCCAATCTTGTCTGGTTCACATCATCTATATTAACATATGAAGAACTAGTACCAGTAGCCTTATTGTTAGATTTAGAAGACTCACCAACTGGACGATATTGAAATTTACCCACTCGAATTGTATTTTGGTTTTTGGCGCTCTTGTTCCCACTTTGACGTTTGGATCCAACAGCCATAAATCCATCCTTATCCACGTCAACAACAACCTTTTGCTGTTTAGAAAAGCCACAGATCCATTTATTTCGATAACAATTAATCTCATTCCGTACTAACCACACATTTATTGTTAACTACCACTTTCCAAATAATGAGAGCAATAAATTGACCTCTACTCAAAGAAGACATGTGAAGTTTATGGCCACAAAACTTATGAAATTGAAACTTACAATATGGTTTTTCTTTTTTATGGAGTAGTTGTTTTTATTAATTATTGCACTTGAAATTTGGCATTTTGCAGTGGTCCTTGTCTCCTTGATGTTGAAGGAAAAATCATCAAAAAAACAAAAGGCTTTTGCCCCATGATATTTATTGTTGTGTGAAAAGCTTCACAGTCAAATAGTTGTGTCATGTCCTACTTAGAAGTTAGGACATGTGAGATGGTTTGTGATGTATAAATTGTGAGATATTTAATTGCAGTTAAAATAAATAAAAAAATGGTAATGACAAAAATGTTTATATCAAACATTAGAATTAATTTGCACACTCTTGATATTTGTTGGCATACTTTATTGTGTGCATTTTGCACTTGTACATTATTTTTTATATGTTTTAACTGTTTATACAATAAAGTGTGCAAATAAAAAACAAATAAGTGCAAATCACCTCTCATAAAAAATGATTTATATTGAAGAAAAATGACAATGAAACATCTTATCGTAAAGAAGAATATTGTCCCACTGCATTTGGTAAATCCAAGTCCAAGGCCTATTTTCGGGTTCGCTCGGAGCTTTGGCAACTACAGTCAATAAAAGCTACGATATTTTGTAACGGGGATCTAGACTTGCATACTTAATTTTGAAAAATAAGCAATTTAAAAACTAGCATGCAATACTTTCAAGTTTTAGTGAATTNTTTTGTATTTGGCTTGTTAATTTGAATAAAGCTTCCGCTTCGTTTGTTTGATTTGTTTGTTTATTTCGCCTTTGAATTACCAACACTGGTCTTAGACGCACTACTAATATTAGTTTTACTTTTTTCCACTTTATTAGAAGAGTAAAATACATCGTTGGTCCCTAAACTTTCCACAAAGCATCGCCATGCACCTTAACTTTTTAAAAACGTCTCCGTGCGTCCCTCTCCAAGTTTTTTTAGGCCGATTGCGTCCCTTGACCCGTTTTCCGTCGGTCAACGCCGTTTTCTGCCGTTACATTTTGTTTTTAGCACAAGGGTAATATCGTCATTATGTATTATCGTGTATCTCGGCATTTGTAGCAGCTACCGTAATTAAATGTTAATAAAAGCAAAACTTATTCACTACTCATCCCTAAACTCTATTCTCTCTCATCAAATCTGATCCTAAATAGTTCCGATCAACTCTTAACAATGGCGCGATGCGGATGTGGCAAGCGGGCGGTTCTAAGGACCTGTTGGAAAAATGTGAACGCCGGAAGGCGTTATTATGATTGTCCAGTGGAGGTTCATTCATGGTTGGGTTGCATTAAGTTAAAATGTCACGTTTACTTTAATCAATGTTTTAATCTAATGGCTGTTTTTGATTACATGTTTATGTTCAAGTTACCAGTTTAAGCGTTAAAGTGTTGATTTTAGCTTATTAATTTTTAGGGATCCACATGTCCATTCAATGGGTGGTACGATCCACCAATGCCACCAAGAGCAAAGGAGGTGATCCTCTACTTGAGGAGACACATTGACCGTAATGAGGCGGCATTACAAGAATGCCAAGCAGGCCTCATGGCGGAGACATTGGAGGCCGTCAACGCCCGAGACAATGCAATCGAGCTAGAGGCTGCTCACCAAGCAGCTGTAGCTGAGCTCCATCTGGAGAAGGAGAAAGTTTGCCGCTTGAGGAACTTGTGTGTTGTCTCGTGGATACTCATTGTTTTAGTTTGCATATGGTGTATGTAGTGTCTTTAGAAAGACAGGTCTTTTGTGTTTTGCAAAGCTTTCTAGTAGCAAGTCTGCAAGTGGTATGAATCTACAGTAGTTTGTTTAGTTTCTTTAGGCAGGGTTAATGTAGGTTGACTTGTACAAAGCTTTGACTTCATCAATTTTGGTCCATGGATATGGCTATAAATATGGTAATGGCTGCTTTTATTGGTTAAGTAGTAATTGACTTTCTTAAAGTCAACATTTATAAGTATGTGTATGAAGTTGCAACAACTGGTAGAAACTCGAAAAAATGGCAAATGGATACAGTTAAACATCAATTAATCCCACACAGTAACATGAGATGATATCTAACATAATGCAAAATGGATATATTTCCAAATGTATAAAATTCAGTAGTGTACGTACTTCAGAAACACACATTGTTAAAGCATTGAAAATATAGTCTACGAATTACATAGTCGATGAAAAACATCGTATTTGAAATACTTAGGCAACATTCTTCTGTGGCGAAGCCATTTTTGCTGCTATAATCTTCTTCCTAGTCCAACCATGATTTGGAGACCCACCAGAAGCAACATTAACTTGACTTCCAGATTGACACGGGTCCACAGTTGCTTGAATATGACTTTGAGCATTACCACGGGTTTCATGCACATGACTTTGAGATTGACATTCAGTTTGACTTTGGGCTTGTGCAGTTCCTTCAAAGTTGTTAGATTAACCCTTTCTCTTCTTCTGTGATGAAACTTTTGGCTGGGATGAACATGTTTTTTGAGACTTTTGTGTACTGGCTTGACTTCCAGTAACACCTCCTTGCCCAAGACATGCTTTCTTGTTGTGTCCAGCATTGCCACAAATTCCACAAACAACACTCCTACTTGACTGTGACAACTTACCTTCTTTATCAGTATCATCATTTTCTGTAAAAGCCCTAGTTTTCTTCTTTCGTGGCCTACCCAACAGTTTATGATGTTTAGGTGGAGCAATGGTTGTAGGCACATTTGATTTTTTCCAATGTGGAAATCCCCTGATGGGTTGGATGTGGTGTCTGTATGTTTCCGCCCATGTCCTAAGCAAGTAACAAGGATGAACCCATGATTCTACAGTTCCTACTTCGAGTCCATTGGACCTCATATACCTGTTGGCTACAATAGCATGTTTGCATGGAATACCTGTAAGCTCCCATTTTCTACAACTACAAGACCTGGCTTTAACATTTACCAACCGTGTTTCTGCCCACCCACTAACCTGATAGTTATCTCCTTCAATCCCTAAAACGCTGTATTTAAGAGCCTCTTTCTTATTAAAGTCTAACATGCGCGTTGCCTTTGGTGTAAATGGTCCCGGACACTTTTCAATTGTATCCATAACATTCACTATTCTCTTCATACAATATGATTTAACATATTCTAAAGCAGTAATGATGGGTTGGTGCCTACCTCCCAGAAGTTTCCCATTAAACACTTCACACATGTTATTAAGTAACACGTCGGAATGAGATCTCCCTAACAAGTGTATAATACATGTCTTAGTAATACATAAAAATATGTTGAACATTGTTGATAAACACAGATTTGTTTATTACCTGAAAAATGTGACCTTGACCAATGGGCTGGTGGTATCTTACTTAACCAAGCATGTGATGGTTCGCTAAAACTCATGAAGGCAAGCATTGCTGCCTCAAATTGTTCCACAGTTGTTGCTGATGCACATCTCCACAAATGTGACTTGTATTTTGCAGAATTCCACTGCAATTTCATATTCTCATGGATGTGCCTCAAATAGAATCTGTGTTCCGCACTAGGAAAGACTGTTGCTAAAGCTGGAATTATACCCTGCAGAAACAGTAACATCAATCCACTACTATTAAACCAATCAATTATGAATTATATAACCGAATGTAATCAATTATAAATTAACATCACCTTTTGTCTGTCGCTGATAAAAGTGTAGTGTGAATTTGGTTGCAAGTCAAGATCATCCGCTAGACAATTGATACGCGGGATTGCGACCACGCACTAGGGTTTTACCTCTCAAGGGATCTTGAGAAGCTTGCAATCCCCACCAGGCAGTGTACCTGACCGATGTAGTATAGTGTAGTGGCAGGTACCGGGGGATTGATCGTTCTCTGCGGGAATAGTGTCGTTAGGCTTGAAAAACTACTCTAATAGGTCTAGGGGTGAGGGAAGATTCTTTTTGTATTTTTATATTTTAAGGAAAGCAAGTAAAAATCTCGGGTTTTGGAAGAGTGGGCGGAATTAGTTGCTAGTCAACTAACCCAATTAACTACTAATGCAAATAAAATAAAATAACGAAAAAGTAAATGGTTGTGAAAACTATAATGGAGAGAAGTGTGTTTACTTAGATTTCCTTACTCCCTAACTATCTTTTACCGATTGATTAGTGTGTATTAATTGCGTGGATGACGGATTGTATTCCTTAATACCATTCGTAGGGGTGTGTACGGACTTCCCCTAACTCTATGAGATCCTACTTCACTCCTATATCGAGCCGGCTAAGAAGCTCCTAACATGGGATCACTAGAATTTACTCATGCATTAAATACAATCAAAATAACCTTAGTACACCTTGGTTCATGTTTCTTAAGACGTTCAAGCATGTTACCAACTGGAAGTCTGCCAGTTTTTTTAAGCCTAACATCGATATTCACCCATCCAATACAATTAATAACACACCATTCAATCAATAATCAATAGTAGGTTTCATTAGATCTAAGCAAACACAAAGAAAACTTAGCCTAGCATGTTAAACAAAAGACAAGAACAAGATAGAATCAAACAACACATAGACATATTGAATGATTAATTGATTACTTATCTTCAATGTAACATGGGAGATCCAAGGGTTTAAAACCCTTAAAAAAGCTGCAAAAATCGTCTAGGGTTTCTCTCTAACAAGTTCCACACGAATGACTAAAAATTATGTGAATATATATAGAAAAACAGATCTGACGGCGTCACGTTATGGACTTGACGCCGTCACCTCGCCGTGATTAGGGTTTCTTGATAGCCTTCTTGACGCCGTCCCTCTTTAATATGTTCTGGCTTATCAAGGCTTGACGCCGTCAGGATGGGTCTTGACGCCGTCTGGAGTAATGTTCCAGCAGATTTTGACACTTTGTCGAATTCTTCACTTTTATGCTCCAAAAACGTCAAAAATGCTTCCTTTTCCAGAATTTCTCTCCAAAGTACCTAAAATGCCAAAAGGAACGATTTAGGGCGACATTTGATCAAATAAATACGATTTCGGGCTTAAATGACCCCCGAAAAGCGGTACACTTTTCGCCTCATCAACAATCAAGAAACCAAATCCATGAATCTTTGTTTTCAGCCTCAACAACATCATAGGCTAAAGGGTACATTCCGTTGTTGCTATCAATACCAACAGCTGTAAGAAGCTGACCAGGAAAAGGACCCCTCATAAAAGCACCATCTAATCCCAACAACTCTCTTTGACAAGCTTTGTATCCTTCCTTCAAAGCACCTAAGCAAACGTACATCCTCTTGAAAACTCTTGTTGGACTTGATGGATCTAACGCAGTTTGCACACCTATCCTAACTGTTGTATTAGGATTTGTTTCCTGCAATTCTGCAGCATAGTCTCGCAAAATGGTATATTGCTACCTATGATCACCCCTGATGTCAATTTCTGCCTTGTTTTTTGCCCTTAATGCCTTTTGCAAAGACACTTGGACTGCAAACTGTTTAGTGAGTTGATCTTGAACAGCCCTGATTGGTATATCTGGATTCACTTGAACTTGGTCAAGTATTTGCTTTGACAGAAACTTGTAGTCACAAGCTTTGATCTCTCTTGAATGCAAACATTTATGTACACCCATGTAAGTTCTAACAATCCATACATCTTTAGATGTATCTTTTGCTACATACAACAACCATGGGCACTGTGTTGGTTCCTCCTTTTTTGATCGCAAATATACATCCCTTCCGCGACCTCTAGTTAACGCACCAGTTTTCCTCTTTGGTACTGTTCCAAGTCCAATACAACCACTTTTACCACACGCTGGTATTGTTCCGATAAACCTAGCCCTAATTCTTTGTCAGTCATTCTTAATGAGTTGCAATTTCCTCCAAGTTTGTATTGAATGCAGGTTGATCTTATCTTTCACTTCTTTAGCAGTTACGAAGGTTTGACCACAGAAAAAAAAAAAGACTTCGTCTTCTTCATGTTTGATAAGACGAAAATTGTACCTGTTTTAGGGGGTCATTTAAGACCTAAATTGTATTTATTTGATCAAATATTACCTTAAATCGTTTCTTTTCTCATTTCAGGTACTTGGGACGTGATTTCTGAAATATGAAGCATTTTGGAGCTTTTTGGACGTATTTATGCTCAAGAACGAATAAACCAACAAAGCCATGAAAAAAGGTCAGGAAACACAACCTGACGGCGTCATGCCTTAAAATCTGAAGCCGTCACGAGAAGATCATGGAGTTGGAAAATTCCTAACGTGACGCTCCAGAGAACTTTTGAGGAAGTTACACCTGACGGCGTCAGGTGTATTTGGAAGTAGGCCGTCTGGCCTTAAGTTAACAAGAGACGTCCCAGAAGACTTTTGAAGGTGACGGCGTCAGGATTCAACCTGACGGCGTCAGATG
>LBNU01038782.1:0-10982 GCA_014162995.1 Artemisia annua
CTTCTGTTTCCCACATAGTAGTTAATTCTCCCAGCAATACTACACCAATTCCATTGAGTGGAATATCTTTAAAATAAGCTTGAATTTGTTGATGTAGATCAAACAGATCTTCTCTATTTATCAGGTGCAATATATCAACCAGCAGATTGAATGCTCTAAAAAGGTGTGTGTGTGTCTAGGCGTCGAGTTCCTACAATGGATGCCTAGGGTTTATTAGTAATTTAGTTTAGATAACGTGTTCTACTTGATCAAGGTAGAACATGTTAAGTAGTTTGTAATCGTTAGAGGAGATTATGAATGAAAAACCTTGTTCATAATAATGATTGATTCTATGTTCGAATATTCCGCCTTCATTATTATGCGTTCCTAGATATAGTTAATAATTAGACATCGTCTAAGAGCTACAATGATCTTCACACTTGACTAATGAAAATTCCAGTTCTTGATTGTTTAACTTGAAGCCCCAAAAAGAAAGTTAATTCACCCATGGAACTCATTTGAAACTCATTTTGCATAAGCAGCTCAAATTCTTTCACCATAGACTGTTTTGTGGCTCCAAAAATAATATCATCCACATATACTTGAACAAGCATAATATCCTTTTTATCTCTTTTGATAAACAAAGTCTTATCAATTGCACCTCTCATGTAACCATGTTGCAATAGAAAAGTGGAGAGTCTTTCATACCAAGCTCTGGGAGCTTGATGAAGGCCATACAGTGCCTTGACAACTTTATAGACTTTGTTTGGATGTTCAGGATCCTCAAAATCAGGAGGTTGTTTAACATAGACTTCCTCTGCAATTTTGCCATAAAGAAAGGCACTTTTAACATCCATTTGATAAACAGGAAAGCCCATATAAGAAGCAAATGCAAGAAATAATCTTATTGCTTCAATCCTTGCAACAGGAGCAAAAACTTCATCATAGTCCACTCCTTCTTCTTGTCTATATCCTTGTGCAACCAATCTTGCTTTGTTTTTTATGACATTGCCTCTTTCATCTCTTTTAACTCTGAAAACCCATCTTGTACCAATCACTTTCTTTCCATCTGGTAATTCACATAATACCCAAACATCTTGAAGTTTAAATTGAAGAAGTTCTTCTTGCATGGCTTCAACCCAACTCTCTTTAGCTAATGCTTGAGTTATTGTTTTGGGTTCTTCTTGGGAGATAAAGCAGGCAAACAAGCATGTCTGAAGATTCTTATGATTCATCCTGTTTTGTTTATAAACAAAGCTAAGTAAAGCACCATGTTGCTTAGAGAGACCTTTAGCTTTTGTTCTTGTGGTGACACTTGAACTGTGAGGTCCAATGATTTGGCTTACAGTATGATCTTTATGAACTCTTAAATTATGAGTTGGTGGCACTTGAATATCATGTTCCAAATTTGTGACATCAGGATCTTCAGATGAGAAAATGCCTTCATCTTGTAACTCATCATTAGTATCTTCTAACTCAGGCATGTTTGGATCATTCAAATCATCAGTGTTGATCCAAGTTGATGTATCTAAGACACCAGAAGTGGTTTCAACTGGTTCATCAGTACTTTGAGAAGAATCTTTGAATATACCATTTTTCTTTGCAGCTTCATAAGCCCTCCTTTGATCATCTTCATAGGACTTTGCAATGTTTTCTTGAGAAAGCATTTTATTCAGTTCATCTTGAATAGCCTGGTTGTCATAAGATTCTGAGTTGGTTGGTTGAACAGTACTTTGTGGTTCAACAGTACTTTGAGATTCAACAGTACTTTTAGGTTCAAAAGTACTTTGCTTCTTTCCAATGGATTCTTCATTAGGAACATCTTCAGGTCTAACATTGACCCCATGAACAATGTACTGTAAATCTTCTTCTTTGTGAACAACTTGATTTTCCTCCCTAACAGGTACATAGTTCATAGAAGGGGTCAAAATAGCAAGATCAAACATCCAATCAGGACTTTTACCTTTTTGATTTTCTTGATCTTCCAAAAACTCAACATGAAGACAATCTTGAACCTTTTTGGTAGCTCTGTTGTAAACTCTAAATCCTTTACTATTGGTACAATAACCCAATAAGTATCCTTCATCTGACTTGACTTCAAATTTGCCCAGTGAATCACTTGTATTTAGAATAGTCAGAGGACATCCAAAAGGTTTCATAAAGCGAATGTTTGGCTTCTTTCCCATAAGCAACTCATATGGTGTCTTCATCTGAGGTTTAGTGACTGAGACTCTATTTAACACATAGCAAGCAGTACTTACAGCCTCAGCCCAAAATTGAATAGGTAATAAAGAATCTGCATGCATGGTTCTAGCTGCTTCAATAAATGTTCTATTTTTCCTTTCTGTAACACCATTCTGCTGTGGAGTTCGAGCAATGCTAAACTCCCTCTTGATTCCTTTCTTGGCACAAAAGTCATCCATGAGCTGGTTCTTGAATTCAGTCCCATTATCACATCTAATACCTCTGACTTTGAGTCTTAATTGGTTTTCAAGGGCTATTATAAGATCATGAATAGCATCAAAGGTTTCATCTTTAAATCCCAAGAAAAAGACCCAACTAAATCTGCTACAGTCATCTGTTACAACTAAGCAGTACTTCTTCTTATTCAAGCTTGCAACAGAAACAGGTCCAAACAAATCCATATGCAACAACTCCAAAGGCTCTCTAATAGTTCTCTCCTCAAGCTTTTTGCATGAAGCTTTGTGTTGTTTACCCTTCTTGCAAGCCAAGCATGAATGATCATTCTTGAAGGTTTTAGAAGGTAAACCTCTGACTAAGTCACCTTCGACTAGCTTGTTGATATTCTTGTAATTCACATGACCCAATCTTCTATGCCATAGATGTGCTTCTTCAAGTGTTGCTTTTGCTACTAAACATCTTCAAATCTACCTGAAGAATTGACATTCTTCAAATCTAAACTGTAAACATCATTGGTTCTTGGTATTCTCAGTGTTACCAAGTGATCATCAACAAACTTGTACTCAGGAGAGAGAATAAGACATTCTATGTCAGTGAATAACACAGGATACTTTTTGTCACAAATCTGAGAAACTGACAAAAGGTTGAACTTGAGCTCCTTCACATATATAACATCCTCAAAATCAATGCAGCCTGTCTTGATAGTTCCTTTGCCAGTAATTCTTCCTCCATCAGGATCATTCCCAAAAGCAACTCTTCCTCCAAAATAAGCCTTAAAATCTGACAGGATCTCCTTGTCTCTTGTCATGCTGCTAGAGCAATCACTATCAATAATAATATGATCTTTAAGCTCCTCCTCTAGGTTGCCCTGCATAAAAGATGAAAAGGGTTAGTTTCTTTTAGGAACCCAAGCCATTACTGACTTGTGTTCCCCTTGTGGAGTGACATACTTAAATTCTTTGAGTTTGTAATCTCCACTGTTTTTGAAAACATGATCAATTGTTTTCTTTTGTTCCAAAACCTATGTTTAATTTTCAACAAAATTCGCTTTTTCACCCTTGTTTGCTGAAAGTACTATTTGTTCCCCATCAGTACTTTCTTTCTTAACCCATTTAGTTTTAACACTGTGTGTTGAAGTCTTTGATCTAGGTACTCTATTTGAGGTGTAAGGCCTTCTAGATTGATAGTAATTGGATCTCCTTGGTCTTACATTAGAATTACCTTGAGTGGGTGAAAACCTACCAGTATCTTGAAAAATGTTGCCTGAAGGTACTGGTGGTTTTGAAAAAGGTCTTTTCTGGTGAGGGTACCTATAGTCTTTAGAGAAATTACTATGGTTAATCCTATTTGAGTAACTCCAAGCTGGTTTGTTTTCCTTTGGCTTATGGTTAGCAGATTTGGTCTTAGGGAATTTACTTAAGTATTCTGAGTGAAAGTCACAGTCCTTAATCAAATGATGAGGGCTGTAACATACATAACATAACTTTCTATCCACATTCCCAAATCCCCTTCCTTGAGTTCTATAACCAAAACTTGCTTGTTTCTTTGAAAAAGATTTTCTAAAATTTGCATTATTTTGAAAAGTACTTCTTGAAGATACTGTTGGATTTTTAACAGTACTTTGAGTAGAGTTTGAAGGTACTGCTTGTTTTGAAAAATCTTTAGAAAACTTTTGAGCATTATGATCACACCCTTAACCATTAACTTTACTCTGTGTGTTCTCAACCTTAGGTTTCTCAATTGTTCTTTTAAGGACTCAGAATTAGATGGACTAGAATTTGATTGACCTTTAAGCTTCTTCCTAAATTCTAGATTGTCTACTCCAAAACAAGAAACATCTGTCCTAGGTGGTTGAAAGCTACCAGTAGGTGGAGCAACTGAATTATAACCCTTATCTTTCTTAAATTCAGGAGGTGTTTGACTTTCCTCATCACTAGATGTGTTGGCATCTAAGCTAATGAATTCTTCATCACTAGATGAATTTACCTCTGAATTAAGTTGTTCCTTATCACTAGTGGGACTATCTTCTGAACTATCATACTCAACACCATAACCTAGTCCAGTTTTAATGTGTGATCTTCTTTGTTTTTCAACAAAACTAACATGTGAAAGACCAGATTCTTTCCAACTAGCACGTTTTTCTAGCAAATCATCCCTTTGTTTAGTGAGCTTTTCAACTTCAGAAACTTTACAACCTAACTTCCATTCACTCAATTTTAATTGATAGTCTTGTTGTTCATATTTTTCTGCCCAAGCCATTTCATTATTTTCATGAGTGATTATTTTGGCTTCCATTGATTCTAAAGTCAATTGATAACCAGCTACCTCAGACCTAGCCCTTCTATAATTATTTCTTTCATTCACATAGTCTTTAAGCAACTTTTGATAACAATCATTACATTTAGAACATACCTCAGAGATAGTGGATGAACTTGGTGAAGTAGCTACCATAGCAAGCAGAACAGGTTCTTCTTCACTTTCCATGCTCCAATCAAAGCTTCCAAGACCATCTCTTGATTCCAAAGCAGCAAATCCTGGTTCCTCATCAAAAGCTGTGCTCCAATCAAATTCTTCCAATGCAACCATAGAATAGGTTACTGGTTCATCATCAAATTCAGCACTCCAGTCAACCTCTGATAGATTTTCTTGAGCCACCAAAGCTTTTGGTTTTGGTTCAGTAATAGGAACTTCTCTGATTTCAACCTTGGGTTTTTCAATCATTCTATTTGCCTGATATTTAGCAAACTTGCATTCCCTTGCAAAGTGTCCAGGCCTTTGACAGTTAAAGCACTCAATCTTAGATTTATCAAATGCTATACCCTGTTTGGTTTTGAAGTCAATACCTCTTCCTGTTTTCTTCATGAACTTCTTGATTCTTGCAGTGATCATGGCAACTTGCCATCTTATGTCAATTTCTTCCAGATCATCTTCTTCAATTTGCAACAAATCTTCTTCATAAGTAACAGGTAAAGTGGCTTGTTGAGCAAAGAAGGAACATACAACATCATCAGAATTGATGATGTTTGATGGTGATGAGGTGGTAGTAGTCATGGTTGTGCAAAGGTGCTGTTTATCACCAACAGTACTTTGAACAGGATGAGCAGTACTTTTAGTGGAAGTACTGCCTCTGTTTTCAGAAGACACAAAAGCAATATTGTGAGCTTTTGAATTTATTTGACCATTCATCTCATGCTCATACACCTTTAAGTTGTTGTAGAGATCATCAAAGTCTATAGAATCCAAACCAGGTTGTCCTCTGATCATAGTAGCAACCACATGCCACACAGATGGCAAACTTCTTAGGAACTTCAAGTTTGCATCTTCAACAGATACCTCTGCTCCATATAACTCTAGCATACTAAGAAGATTTTGGAATCTGTCATAGGCAGCATCAAGACCTTCTCTTTCACCAACAGTGAATGTTTCAAATTGTTGCTTCAATAAGTTCCTATGCATCTTCTTTGAAGCATCATTACCTCCAAATCTTGTCTTGATAGCAGCCCATAGTTGCTTTGCATCCTTAGCATCATGAAACTTGAGTAGATGACCATCAGGAATAGCAGACAACAGTATGTTGAGAGCCTTGTCTTGGTTCCTCTTTGTTGCTGCTGGTAAGGTAGGTTTAGGTGGTTCAGGTTGTCTAGGAACTTTCACAGGTTCTTCAAGAACAACATTACCATTGACAATCACATCCCATAAAGCATGGTCTGTGATAGCAATGTACTGCCTCATCTTCATGCTCCAGAGATCATACTCTCCCTTATTGATGATAGGAATTCTGAGTGAGGTGATGGATGGGATTGGTGCAGCTTCAGTTGTCATCTTGTAGGGGTAAAGGTAAATCGGTTATAAGGTTTTATGAGTTTCTTCTAAATCAGAGTTTCCACACAAGCTCTGATACCACTTGTTGGATCGATATACTTTGACCAAACTAACTATGTAGCTTGTAAGGGTTTAGTAACCTTGGATAAATCCTAAACTACTAACAATGAAACACTGATATAACTCTGTTAAGTATGCGGAATCTACTTTAACAAAGCTAAGATGAATAACTTTGAAGTTCAACGATTATATTAAAACCAAAACCTTGAACCTGCTTATATTACAGATTCACTAACAACCCTAATCGTATTCGTATTCGTATTCGTATTCGTACTTCTAATTCATATATCTCTAATGCCAGCCTAGGGATCCTTTTATAGGCATAAGGAAAACCCTAGTTGGTTTACAATACTTGAACGACAAGTAAACTAATTCTAAACTAAGAACATTCTAGAATTACATAATAATCCTTAAACGTTTTACATGTTAGTCCTTTATCATAGCAGTCCTTTGATGAGCAGTACTTTGACTTTCTTCAATAAGAAGCACTTTGACTTTCTTTATAAGAGCAGTACTTTGATTTTCAGCAGCACTTTGACTTTATAACCCAACACCACGTAGCTTCTACAACGTCACTTCAGGTATGAACAAACTTTATACCGTCATTAGTTTGGTGATCAAAGAAGTTTTATTTTCTTATAAACTTACATTTTTAAGTTTGACAAAACATTTTCACAAAAGTATTTTTGTGTTTTTAAAGAAATGTTTTATTAAGAAAATATATTCAAATTTAAATGTGTAACAGCTAGATTTCCCCCCAAAATAGCTGAAACTTCACCAGATAAGTTTGCACCATGTCAGGACAAAAAGGGAGCGTTTTTGTCTGGACGGTCCCTTAAAGGGGTCGACGGTCCCGTAGTAATAAAGGACCGTCGCCTATTTACGGGACCGTCTGGCTCTCTCCTGTAGTCTATAAATACTGAACTGTTACACTTCAGAAAATAAGGATTTTCACACACAAAACTTTCTGTTTTTATTTTCCCCTTGAGTCTTTGATCACTATAACATGTCGGTATATGTTTATAAGTGATTTCCTCTTCCGTCAAGTGTAAGAGATGAACTCTCGACATCAATGAAGTCTCGAGATGTTATATGTATCCACACAAAAATGTAACAAGTATTACGGTGATAGGTTATGTAAATATTGTCATTGTTATCCGACTTGTGTGTGAGTCGAGGAGGGGATATTTGTGTGAACTTTGATGGTGATGTAGATCCAAGAAGTGTTGTAACTAGATTAGTTCATGTATTGGTGTGAGGAGAATGATGTCCTAGTGTGTAGGATAGGATGTTATCAAGTTATTATGTAAAGACTTGGATCGGGTGATGATCCAAGTGAGTCATGTGTGTAGTCTTGGTTCGGGTGAAGAACCAAGTATGTCTAGTGTGTGAAGTCTTGGTTCGGGTGAAGAACCAAGAGTGTCAAAGTGTGAAGGCTTGGTTTGGGTGAAGAACCAAGTGTGTCAAATATGTGAAGACTTGGATCTGGTGAAGATTCAAGATGGACAAGAGTGCTTGTTCGTGTGGCCACGTGGGCCTTGGAGTAGATTGGTTCTAGCTACGATTAGAACTCGACATTATGCTTAGTGTCGTTAAGCCTTGTGTAAGCATGTGTACGGATTGCTCTGCCTGAAGGAGTGTGTTGATATAGTGATTGATAACTCTCGAGTGTGGTACTCGGGGAGTGGAGTAGGACGAAGAGTGAGCTTCGTGCCGAACCACTATAAATCGCCGCGTCTCTTTGGTTGTGTTCTTTCCTCACTCTTTACTTTACTTGTTTGTTTATGCATGTTACTACTTAAATTGATATCACATAACAAGTAGAATTCAACAAGTTTGCAAAATAATATAAACCGGACCTAAAAACGGCGAAACGTTTTAACAACTAAAATGAAACGGTGAAACTATTCAACCCCTCCCCCCTTCTAGTTTCTACAATTGGTATCAGAGCCAGGATATCAAGATCTTTAGAGTATACTGTACTTTAAAACTTGAATCGATCTATGGAGTCTGAAAGATACTTAGAAGGGATCTATTTGAATTAGTCACCATTTTTCGAAAATGAAAACTTTGTCATTTGGAAAAATGAATTTGAAAGTTATGTGAAATCAATTAGTTATAATCTTTGGCATGTCATCTCTCTTGATATTTTTAATCAATGAGAATAGATTTCAAAAATTAAGATTTAATAAGAAACTTTTGCTAGACATTGAAGTTCAAATATTGGCTTATAAAACTTTGCTAAAAATTGGTTTTGACAAAACCATTTTATGAAATGTAGTAAATGATATATGGCAAAAGATTTTAAAACTTTCATCAAGGAAATGTTCAAGCCAAAGATGATGAAAATAAATTCTTAGTAAGTAACTTAATTTTAGTAGAATAGTGTACTACTAGTTTGAATATTTTTATTGTAGGTAATGTTGCCGACAAGAATCACATTAACAACTAAGTTAGTGTACTAATCAACAAGTCTTGAAGTGATGAAAATGAAAAAGACTAAGTACATGTTTAGATAGCCTAAGGTCAAGATGGTTAGAGATCAAGACAATGCGCGGTTAGATTGTGTAACTACACTTAAGGACGATTTGCCAAGTGAGTTTCATCATGTCTCCCATCACTTACAAGACACATGTTATGATATGTGTCATTAAGGATAGCTAGAGGCCAAGGTAAGTTTTCTTCCATTCTTGCATATCATAGTTGCTAATTGAATGCTTGCTATATGCTTACGTGACTATGTGATTTATCGTTACTTGCTTGCATGCTAGATAATGTCTATATGCTCATATGTGCTATATGCTTTGTTCATTAGACGCTTTGTCTAAATGCTTATCCATCTTTGGATTCAAGCAAATTATTTGGAAAAATAATGGTCTTACCACAACAATTATTTATAACGTATTTCTCGTCAATCAATCACTATAGATGATGCACACCTACTTCACTCTTTGTTTGCTCTCTAGTTCTCGTCTATGACCTCTCTTAGAATTTACATGATTGACTTCTAGCCTCTCCGATGTAACTCTCGTCCTTGACTCTCATTGAATTTTTCACTCTCCCTACTCTTCTGTTCGACTCAAAATCCACTCCTTATTCAAGCGTATCGAGTATTTTCCTTTTCTTCTGTCTCGATTCCACTCCATACCCATTCCTTAGCCTACTCGTGCGTATTGAGTCTATTTCGTGTCTTAAAATACACTAAGTTATATTTTAAATCGATTTAGAACCAAAGACTTGGTCATAATAACTGAAACAACAAAAATCGTCAAAACTGCAAAACCTTCTGACGGCGGTNAGTTCTCGTCTATGACCTCTCTTAGAATTTACATGATTGACTTCTAGCCTCTCCGATGTAACTCTCGTCCTTGAATCTCATTGAATTTTTCACTCTCCCTACTCTTCTGTTTCGACTCAAAATCCACTCCTTGTTCAAGCGTATCGAGTCTTTTCCTTTTCTTCTGTCTTGATTCCACTCCATACCCATTCCTTAGCCTACTCGTGCGTATTGAGTCTATTTCGTGTCTTAAAATACACTAAGTTATATTTTAAATCGATTTAGAACCAAAGACTTGTCATAATAACTGAAACAACAAAAATCGTCAAAACTGCAAAACCTTCTGACGGCGGTCCTTTAGCTCCCGGCGGTCCCATATCGATAAGGGACCGTCTACCTTTTTGAGGCAATACCCCGTTTTCTCACTACAGAACTTGAAAAACAAACTAAACATTTCTTCTTGCTGCAGAAACGACGAAAAACCCAACCATAACTCCAAAATCTAACTCACTCAAAATCAAATTAATTCAAGGTTTACAATCTCAAGATCATCAATCACCAACATCACTAACCACTCTATTGTAAGTCAATCTATTCAATTTCTTTCATTTAATCAATTCGAATTAAACCATTAGGGTTCATATGAACACAAAATTGAAAATTGGGATTCTCATTTATTTGTTAATTAACAATAATTGATGGCTAATCTAAACAATGTATTACTAATAACACTCGAATTAACCAATCAATTAACTTATTTTACAGATTTTGAAAACGGGTCAAAAATGAGATCATCCCCAATTTGAATTTAATGTTGTTAATCTTGTTTAATCACGTAACAAAAACGTAGTTATGCATTGTTAATACATGTTAGAAACGTTTTCATAACCATGCAACTAAACGGATAAGAAATCTTGAAATCAAAGTCTACTACAAACTACAAGGATGTTTGGAACAAGTTCAAAACTTTATCTTAGTCTAGCTAACTTGACGTTAATTTCATATAGGTACAACCATGCCGCACATATTTGATTATGACCTTCATCGTACACATTCATACATACCTAAAATTTCCCTAGAACCCTATCTACGACCTAGCTCCGTTCAAAGCTTCAGAGACGTTGAGTCTCGTTACATTCATGAAGGTCGAGTTATCGATCAATCATATGTAACTCAAGAGAATATCGAAAGAGCTTTTCAACCAATAGGTCTAAATTGTTTACTCAATATCAATGAACATCTTTGTCCACGTTTCATACTAGAGTTCTTCTGTGAAATTAAGGTTAAACGTAGTTATGACAACTCAATCCATCTAAGCTTTATTATAAATCACTATGGATTTTATCTATCACTTGAGGAATTCGCTCAGATTCTTGGTATTCCATGCCATGGGCAATGCGCCTATTTAGAAGATCCTGAGTTA
>LBNU01038784.1:4974-49438 GCA_014162995.1 Artemisia annua
TTTTTCATTCTTCAACCCCTTCTTTCCCTTTCATTCTTTACTCCTTCTTTTAATCATACCTAAGGACTTCTAATTCTATCTAATGAAATTGTCCTTGGGTAGATCCTCCGGCTCTGGCGGATCATAGGACGGTTTTTCCTAACCTTAGTCACCTTATAACGCCATGACTATCCTATTGTTGCCATAAATCATTTGCTTGAAAATCTCTCAAAGTGTTTATGATCATAAAACACATTTTTGTTAACACATTGAGAGTTTTGCACTTTTGAAATACTCCCCCTTCACATGTGCTCATGATTAGTTAAGATAAATTTGCACATGCTGGGTAGAGTTGGCACTTTTGAATTGATCAACTTTCATTGACCAAGACCGATTCGAGACACGCTTACATCACTAGTTAGACTAGCTTGAAATTATTACCCGGCCTGGTCAAGTCCAAAGAAAGTTTCTCGAATTGGTACATTCTATTTAGACAAGTCCAATTCGAGACACGTTTACATCACTGGTTAGACCAGCTTAAAATTATTACCCGTCCAGGACAAGTCTTTTCGATTACAGACATATAAGTTTCGTCAATTCAAGGGTTATAACTGAGTCTGTTCTGAGTCAAGTACAAGATCTTTAAGTCTTAACTGACGAGCTCGAGATTCTTCCACAACTTTTGAACATTTTTGATCACATTTAATCACGTCTTCTCCCCCTCAAAAATAGCATACCGTGATATTTTAGATATCAACTGATTAAAGAAAAAGCATTTGGAGAGATAGACGGACTTTTCCGCATGAAATTTGGAACATTTTCTTTTTCTTTTTATACTCCCCCTTAAAGAAAGCATATTGTTTAAACATAAAGTTTAAAATCAATTTTAAGGGTTTTAGAGGGAGTTTTTTCTTTGAAATACGAATTATGTACTGAAATGTACACAAGTCATTTTGCTTTGAGGCTAAGTGCTTAAAAAGTTTTTGAAACCTTTGTTTTTAATTAAGCACTTTCCTTTCTTTTGAAGACCGGGTTTCGCACTGAAGTATACGAAAGCCATTGTGAAGAAATTTTAGAAACGACATGTTTTAGAAAACATTTAAATGAACTCCCGCTCAAGCATATGTACATATCCGTGTCATTTTTAATAACATTTCTAGAAACGTACATAATATCGATTATACGAGAGACATGTCGTGAGAAGAATATTTTTGGATTTTTTTTTTATATTGTTTTTGTATTTTTGAAATTTTATATTTTTGTATTTTGTTTTTGTTGGTTTTTCAAATTTTGTATTTCCTTTTTTTTTCAAAAAAATTTACAGCGAAGCGGTTTTGAAAATGTTTTTCAAGAAGATTCGAGAAGACGTTCTAACTCCTCAGGGGTTAGGCTTCGCATGCCAATTCGTCGAACTAATTCGTCAAACCTTTCTTTTGGAAGGGCTTTAGTAAATAGATCGGCAAGTTGGTAATCCGTCTTAACGAAATGAAGTGGTAGCGGACTCTAATATGCTTCGTCTTAGAATGATGCACGGGGTTGCACGAGATGGCTATGGCACTTTTCGAGTCACAATACATAGGTATTCTGTCGAAAGTAAAGCCATAATCTGTGAGCTGTGTCCGCATCCATAGAACTTGGGTACAACGCGCAGATAGAGACACATACTCGGCTTCCGCGGTTGATAGTGCAGTGCAATCCTGTTTCTTAGACGACCAACTTACTAGCTTTTCACCCAAAAATTGTGCTCCACCTGATGTACTTTTTGCTGTAACTTGATCACCTGCATGGTCGGCATCTGAAAATGCGGTTAGATTAAACCCCGAATCCTTCGGATACCAAAGTCCCATGTTAATGGTTCTTCGAAGATACCGAAAGATCCGTTTAACCTCTTTGAGGTGAAGTTCGGTAGGCTTTGTCTGAAACCGTGCTAAGAGACAAACAGCAAATTGTATATCTGGTCGACTAGCAGTTAAGTACATGAGAGAACCAATCATACTCCGATATTTCTTCGGATCTATGGGTTTCCCGAATAAATCAGCACCAATTTTCGGTGAAGTGACCATTGGAGTACCAACAGAGTCACAATCTTCCATGCCATGTTTCTTTAAAATCTCAATTGTATATTTAGCTTGATTGATAAAAATACCACTAGGGGACTGATGTACTTGTAAACCAAGAAAGAATTTTAGTTCCCCCATCATGGACATTTCAAATTTGCTTTTCATGAGATTTTCAAATTGTTTTGAAAGATTAGGATTGGTTGATCCAAAGATGATGTCATCGACATAAATTTGAACAATTAAGATGTCATCTTTGTGTTTTTTAGTAAACAAAGTTTTATCAACCGTTCCTGTGGTGAAATTGTTTTTCAGCAAGAAAGAAGACAGTTCGTCATACCACGCCCTTGGAGCCTGTTTCAAACCATAAATGGCTTTCTTAAGCCTGTAGACGTAGTCTGGATGTTCTTTGTCGACGAATCCCTCTGGCTGCGTCACATACACTTCCTCTTTCAAAGTTCCATTCAAGAACGCAGTCTTAATGTCCATCTGATAGACGGTGATGTTTTTGTGAGCGGCATAAGCTAAGAAAATCCTGACTGCTTCAAGTCTAGCAACGGGCGCGAATGATTCTTCGAAATCTATCCCTTCTTCTTGCGGATATCCTTTAGCCACAAGACGAGCTTTGTTGCGGATTACAGTCATTTCTTCATCCAATTTGTTCTTCCACAACCATTTAAGATCAAAAACACGTTTCTCAAGTGGTCGAGGTACAAGTTCCCAACTATCGTGTAAATTGTATGAAAGAATTTCATCCTGCATCGCTTCAATCCACGGGTATTCTGCCATTGCCTCTCGAATGTTCTTAGGTTCTTTCAAACTTAAAGCACAGATGTAGATACATAATTCGAGATCGGTGGCAAGTTGTCTCCTCGTCTGAACTGGCCTGGATGGTTCACCAATGACATGTTCGATTGGATGGTCTTTAGTCCATTTGAGTGTAGAAGGGTACCTTGAATTCAACATATGCGTGTTAGATGGTTCATGTAACCTCGAAGAAGATGATTCAGATTCAGAAGCAAACGGGTTTTCAAAAACTTCTTCTTCTTCGTCTAACGTAGCATTTTGTTGTGAAGATTCTCCTTGAAAAGTTGAATTTTGGTTTTGCTCATCAACTCTTGGTAGAACAGTTTCAATCACTGGAGATGCTGGAGTAGATGTTGATGATGTTGTTGAGGGAGTTGGTGCTTGAGTTTCGACTGTTGTAGATGCATCTTGTGTTTGTGGTGGTGGTGGTTGTTGATGTTGAGCGGGTGCAGCGGAATGTTGTTTAGATGCATTTGTCGAATTTCCACCATAATATTCATCAAACATGAACTCGAAGAAGTTTTCCAGTTCTTGACTTGTCGGTTTATCTGGTGTAGTTGACTGAGCTCCATTAGGTACGAGTCCTGAACTGATATGTCCAGAAGTCTTTCTGTTATGTTCGGGTCCTAATCCGGATTGATTAGAAGCCATTGGATTAAGCGCGGGTTCTAGAGTGAGTCTCTCAGAAGCCATTTGTGAAATCTCATCAAACTTGACATTCATCGTCTCCATTATCCTTCTCAATCTCCTATTATACACCCTGTATGCCCTCGAAGTTTCTGAGTAACCAATGAAGATTCCAATATCACCCTTAGCTTTCAATTTACCAAGATCTTCTCTGTCGTTCGTCGGATAGCACAAAGCGCCAAACACGTGAAGATAAGAGATATCTGGTTTTCGACCATTCACAAGCTCATAAGGTGTTTTGTTGAATCTCGGATGAATTAGGGATCGGTTTTGAGTGAAACAAGCAGTGGCGACAGCATCAGCCCATAAGAATAGTGGTGCACTGGAATAAATCAGCATTGTGCGAGCAGCTTCCACAAGAGTTCGATTTCTTCTTTCAACTACCCCATTCTGCTGTGGAGTTCTAACAGCTGACGTTTGGTGTGTAATACCAACATCTTCAAAATACGTTCTCAACTCCTGATTCGTGAATTCTGTGCCATTGTCTGTTCTTACGATCCTTACTGGAGCTTGAAGTAGAACTTGAATTCGCTTCAGAAAGGTGATGATGTGACCAGGTGCTTCATCTTTCGATCTCAAAAACTTTACCCATGTATATCTTGAGTAATCATCAACAATAACAAGAATATACTTCTTCCCATTGATACTTTCAACTCTCATTGGGCCACATAAGTCCATGTGTAACAGATGCAACCTTGCTTCCGAACTAGGTACGGTTTTGGGTTTATAGGTAGCTCTTTTGCTTTTTCCTTGTTCACATGATGGACATAAGTGATCTTTGGTGTATTTGAACTTGGGAAGTCCGGTGACGATGTTATCTTTTGCAAGTTTGTTGATGGTGTCGAAATTGAGGTGAGACAATCTTCGATGCCACAACCATGACTTTGTATCAGTTGCTCGTGTCATGAGACAAATTGGTGATGAGGATGCCATTTGATTGATATCGATTGCATAAAGGTTTGTGCTACGATTTCCAGTTAAGAGATCATCCCCAACCAAATTTCTGACAAAAACCTTATTTCTCCTGAATGCCACCTCTAAATCTGCATCACAGAACTGACCAACTGAAAACAAATTGTGTCCCAACCCTTGAACGTAGTAAACCCGAGTGATTAAGTAATTTCCAAACTGAAGATCTCCATAACCCGAAATAGCTGCAATGTGATCATTTCCAAAACGAACTGTTCCCATAAATTTCCATACAAAGTTGATCAGCAGCTTTAAGTTCCCGGTCATGTGCTTGGAGCAACCCGAGTCGTCGATCCAAAGACAAATTTCGACAACCTGCCAAAAACAGAAGAGTTCGTATTTGGAAACCGGTTGGCATTAGGTTCCATGGGGTTAGATGTACAAGCAAAATCACATTCATAGACAGGTGCTACTAGTTTAGCTTGAACTATTTCTAGTGTACCATCCTGAATTATGAATTCTCTACCCGTTGGGATCCAAGCGCAATACTTAAGGTAATTCCTAGGCGTATAAATATTAGTGGTGTTCCTAAGTGTTTTAATTAGATTAGCCACATATCTAGATTTAGCACTAGGTCCTTTTCGAACATCTTTCTGTTTAGGCATCACATTCTCATTCGTAGAAACACATTCATCATGAACATCAATAATTAAAGATTTCTTGCATTTTAAACCAACGGAGTCATTACATGCATTAGAAACAGTACGCTCGACATTACATTCAGATGAAATATGTCTCTTATTACAAAGCGATAAATTCCTATGGTGTTCTTCTACTTCATCCACTTTATTCTTGCAACTACTCTTAGTGACAGGCAAGACTCTATTGTTCCTTGTATTGCTCTTAGGCTTTAGTCTGCTGTTCCTAGAGGTGCTTGCTATTCCTGTAGAAGGTAAGGCACATGCATTAGGATTTATTTTGTTGTCATTTTTAGCATCCTTAGGCTTATTAGAATTATCCTTTTTGCAATTTTCATTTGTCCTAGATGTTGAGGCAAACGCAATAGTGGGACTAATCCTAAAAAGGCCTGGGGCTATCACTTTTGGTTTTTCGACAACAGCTTTGTTTTTCACAACATTCTTTTCTTTTTCAACATTCTTTGGCAAAGGTGATGGAATGACTGTTTTTGATAAATCTTTGTTCACATCGACTTTTGGAGCAAACCGAGAAATTGACATTTTTGGTTTTACAACCGTATTAAAAGCATTTGGTTTCTCCGAAGTCTTTGGTTTTTCAAGCTTAGTTTCCACACCCTTTCCTTTTAAACTTTCAAGCTGAGACTTCAAAAGATCATTTTGCTCATGCAACTTTTTGAAATCACGCTCATATGACAATTTGTCATACTTGCTTTCTTCCTTTTTTCGATCAAGTTGTTTAAAATATGACACGTTTTCTTTTTCAAGTTTAATAAGAGCATTTTCATATTTTGAAACAAGTGCAGAAGTCTCAGTTCGAAGACTTTCATCATCCTCAACAGAATATGTTTGCAACACAATAGACATCACATCAGTAGACATAACAGCTTCGAAGAGAGAGTCATTTAATCTATCCAAAAGTTTCATGTTTTCACGAGTTTCATTAACATCCTTTACCAGGGATTTGTGGTCCTTGACAAAGTCGTTTGTTTCTTTTAACAAAGCATTTTCAAGATGAATTACTATCGCACTGATGTTATACAGTGGGATTGTAATTTCTGTTTGAAACACCTTTTTCTGTTCTTTATGAAAACTCGAGTGCCAATTTTCAATACTGATTGTTGTTTTGGAATCAACAATGCTTTGAAGAACTTTGATTCTCTTTTTCACTTCATCAAGTATGCCTCTAGTTTCACTTGTGTTAAAAGGATTGTCTGACGACATCTGTTCCATTTTTGAAAGATTTTTAGAGACAACTTGTGGTTTTGAAAGTATTTTCTTGAAAATCGATGATTTGGAAACATTTGGTGTCTGTTTTTGAGGGACAAAAGTGATTCCATTAATTTCGTTCCATTTGTTGTAATCAATAGGTTTTAAATCTGGATTCTTTTGCTTCATTTTATTGTGACTCTCTTCCGCATGAGCTATTGTGTCATCATAATCACGCACATAAGGAGGATCATGTTTCTCTAAAAGCACATTTCCATTATAAATCACATTCTGTTCTTGCCGAGCTTTCTTGAGATTACAAGGTGTTTGACCAAGAGCCATTTTATATTTTGTGTGGTAAATCGGATCTGTCTGATTTGCAATCATTTTATGAGATTGTGATGAATGACCCGTTTTAACCAACAAATCTTCAAGTTTTGCAATCTTATTTTCTGACTCTTTGATTTCTTCTAAAAGCTTATCTTCTTTCTTTGCAAATTCCTTTTTCAACTCATCCCGTTCTTTTTGAAGATTGGTATAAGCTGTTTTATGTTTAGAAAGTTGGTTTTGTAAATCAGAAATTTCCGCATTTAGGGATCTAATTTGCTTTTGTAAATTAACATCAAGTGTATCATATTTTATTTGCAAATGTTTTTCCCTTGAAACAGAATTTTGATAACCAGTTTCTAATTCAGACAATCTTTGTGTATGAAATTGAAAAGCTTTTTCTTTTTCCTTGTATCTCGCAAGCTCAGCGGTCAATTTAGCATTCGCGGCCTTAGCTTCGCGATTGACCTTTTTCACATTCTCAATCTCAATTTGACAATTATTCAACAATGATTCAAATAAAGCACGTGTTTCCTCATCATTCTCAGCATGCTGTGAAACAAAGCCTCCATTATGATTCATATCGGGAGTTGTCGAATCAATATTGCTATTATTCGGCGTGTCCTGGTATGTATCATAATCGTATGCTTGTGTCTCAGAATGCTGTTCCTCATGAGGGGACATATTAAACATATCATTATTGTTGAAAGAATTGTTTAATGGTACCTCAGATATTGCACTGGCGTCATAAACCGGAGGTGTCTCAGAATCTGTGTCGTACTTAGCCTCCTGGAGATTCGCCATGAATATGCAGTTCGCATCAATATCTTCACAATCTTCCATATCATCCATAAGTGCCATGTAGTCAATCTCCTCAGCATTCAACTGAAATCCTGCTTTCTGCTTCTGAGCCAGCATCAATGCTTTCTGCAAGTACTCAGGATCTTTCTTATCCACCCTAGAAGGACAGTTCCTTGCCATGTGACCGACACCCTGACAATTAAAACACTTAACCAAATTTCCCTGATTCACGTTCACATTCCCATTATTCCCTCCAACCTGAGCTGCAACATTTCCAACCTGATTTCCCATAGCCTGATTACCAACATACTGACCCCGTTGATTCCCAACAAACTGACCCATCTGATTCCTTTGACCCATCCTATTTCCTGCATACTGACCCATTTGATTCTGATTCCCCATGTGAAAGCCCGTAGCATATCCTTGCTGATTCCCCATAACACCAACCATTTGACCCGTATTGCCCATATTGAACCTCGGTTGAGCAATCTGCTTGTTACGAGTGTTCGATGAAATTCGTTGGTTGTTGTTAGTTGGAGTTGAATAGCGTCCTTGGAATGCCTTAGTCAGAAGAGCAAATGCTTGAGTTATTGCAGCAAGATTCTCATCATTATCAGTGAATTCGGGTTCTTGGAATAGTTGATCTGGTTGTTGTTGTTGAATGACATCGTGTTGTTGTGGGTAGAATGATTGTTGATAGAGAGGTGTTGGTTGTGAAACGTATGGTTGTTGCACATAGTTGTGAGTGGAAGATGATGATGGTTGTTGTGTGTTCACTGGTAGAGGTGTTGGTGTTGTAGCAATGAGTGCAAGAGGATCATGATTCTTAGCCAACTTTTCCTTCCTAACTTCATTTGCCTCAGCTTGGTTTTGCTTCAAGAAGTCATAGAGTTGATCATAATCCACCTGATGAAGATTCTTTGTTTGGTTGACAATTGTGACAAATCGACCCCATTCTTCTGGTAGATTGTTGATGAACTTAATGTTTGTCACAATTTGTCGTGGTTCCAACTTGTTTCTGATCAGCTCATTCATCAAGGTACAAAACCTGGTGTAGTATGATTCAATCTGTTCACCTGCTGTGGACGTGAAGTTCTCCCATTCTGTTAGAAGCTTGTTCTCAACATCTTGTTGTCCAATTTCTGTTCCATGACAAAGTCTTCTAACTCGTTCCCACATAGCATAAGCTGATTGACAACTGTCGACTGCAGCAAAGATCTCACGAGGTAAACCAAGTTGAATGAGATGCATTGCCATATCATCTGCTTTAATCTGCTTCCAGTCTTCAGCTGTGTAATCTTCTTCCTTTTGGAGACGAAAGAATGGTTGAGTAGGAGGTGTTCCATCTGGATTACCCGGATCAAGGATTTCTTTTGGCTGGAATGGACCGTTTTCAATGGATTTGATCATGAGTTTACCATCATCTTTGGTTTTGATGTAGCGAAGCATACGGCTTGTCCATGGAAGATAACCACCCTTTTCAAGCATAGGAGGACGGTTTTCAGCACCGGCAGCATGAATATCTTGTTGAGATGCCATTATGATTCAGTGATGATTTGATAAAGTTGATTTAGGATCGTTCCAACGAAATAGGAGTTGAGTTTGGTGTTGAATTTGTGGTGAAAATCGGTTCTAAAAACTTAAAACCTCAATAACTTCTTCTCGGAGATGATTTAGGCCTCGAAACTTCGCCTGAATCGATAAATCATTCAGCGTGCTGTTCTCCTCGATCTCACGGTCGTTTTGACAGGTATTTCGTCAAAAACGGAGTTACGGATCAAAAGTTATAGCCGATTGAAGTTTAGTCGTCAAAAATCAACCAAGTTCCCAAGTGCCAAAGTTCTCGATAACAGTTCTCGATAAGGTGATTTCGATAAGTGTTCTAGATATGCAATCTCGATGAGTTAGACAACTTCTCGATAAAATCTAGGTGATCTCGATAAAGCACGGCAAAGGTTCTCGATAAAAGTTAGCAAAGTATCTCGATAAAATTTGGCAAAGTTTCTCGATAGTATTTGCAAGGTTTCTCGATAAGTTTATCAAACTTTCTCGATAAACTGTCAGCAAAGGTTCTCGATAAAGTGCAAACTTTCTCGATAAAGATTTGCTTATCGAAAAGATTTAAGAACTTATCTAGATTATATAATTTAGATAGTTATGCGAAGTCGAAGTGTTATTTCTAACTTATACAAGATAGAAACCACTGAGTAAGCCACCAAGTCTGAAGAAGAACACGGTATAAAGATCTCGATAGATTAGGGTCAATGTTTCTCGATAAGGTGTTTTGTTGAATCTTGGATGAATTAGGGATCGGTTTTGAGTGAAACAAGCAGTGACGACAGCATCAGCCCATAAGAATAGTGGTGCACTGGAGTAAATCAGCATTGTGCGAGCAGCTTCCACAAGAGTTCGATTTCTTCTTTCAATTACCCCATTCTGCTGTGGAGTTCTAACAGCTGACGTTTGGTGTGTAATACCAACATCTTCAAAATACGTTCATAACTCCTGATTAGTGAATTATGTGCCATTGTCTGTTCTTACGATCCTTACTGGAGCTTGAAGTNTAGTGGCAAATTCCTAGATATGTGGCCTAATCTATATTAAAACACTTAGGAAACACCACTAATATTTTATACGCTAGGAATTACCTTAAGTTTAATTGCGCTTGGATCCCAACGGGGTAGAGAATTCATAATTCAGGATGGTACACTAGAAATTAGTTCAAGCTAAACTAGTAGCACCTGTTAATGAATGGTGATTTTGCTTGTACATCTAACCCCATGGAACCTAATGCCAACCGGTTTTCCCAAATACGAACTCTTCTGTTTTTGGCAGGTTGTCGAAATTTGTCCTTGGATCGACGACCTCGGGTTTGCTCAAGCACATGACCGGGAACTTAAAGTGCTGATCAACTTTGTATGGAAATTTATGGACAGTTCGTTTTGGAAATGATCACATTGCAGCTATTTCGGGTTATGGAGATCTTCAGTTTGGGAAATTAACTTAATCACTCCCGTTTAACTACGTTCAGGATTTGGGACACAAATTTGTTTTCCAGTTGGTCAGTTACTGTGATAAGATTTAGAGGGTGGCGCTTCAGGAGTAATAAGGTTTTTGTTAGAAATTTGGTTCGGGATGATCTCTTTATACTGGAATCGTAACACAAACCTTTAATGCAATCGATATCAATCAAATGGCACCTCATCACCAATTTGTCTCATGACACGAGCAACTGATACAAAGCATGGTTGTGGCATGAAGATTGTCTCACCTCAATTTCGACACCATCAAGCAAACTTGCAAAAAGATAACATCGTCAAAGTCACCGGACTTCCCAAGTTCAAATACACCAAGATCACTTATATCCATCATGGTGAACAAGGAAAAAGCAAAAGAGGCTACGTTATAAACCCAAAACCGTACCTAAGTTCGGAAGCAAGTTCATCTGTTACACATGGACTTATGGGCCCAATGAGAGTTGAAAGTATCAATGGGAAGAAGTATATTCTTGTTATAGTCGATGATTATTCAAGATATACCTGGGTAAATTTTTAAGATCGAAAAGATGAAGCACCTGGAAAACATCATCCACCTTTCTGAAGCGAATTCAAGTTCCTACTTCCAAGCCCAAGTGCCAAAGTTCTCGATAACAGTTCTCGATAAGGTGATTTCGATAAGTGTTCTAGATATGCAATCTCGATGAGTTAGACAACTTCTCGATAAAATCTAGGTGATCTCGATAAAGCACAGCAAAGGTTCTCGATAAAAGTTAGCAAAGTATCTCGATAAAATTTGGCAAAGTTTCTCGATAGTATTTGCAAGGTTTCTCGATAAGTTTATCAAACTTTCTCGATAAACTGTCAGCAAAGGTTCTCGATAAAGTGCAAACTTTCTCGATAAAGATTTGCTTATCGAAAAGATTTAAGAACTTATCTAGATTATATAATTTAGATAGTTATGCGAAGTCGAAGTGTTATTTCTAACTTATACAAGATAGAAACCACTGAGTAAGCCACCAAGTCTGAAGAAGAACACAGTATAAAGATCTCGATAGATTAGGGTCAATGTTTCTCGATAAATGGTATAAATTTTGGCCGATTTTATTTTTATCAAAAAGCACACCCAAATCACGTTTTTAATCCAAGATTTTTGTACTTCTAAGCTTAAAAACACCAAAACTACAAGAAAGTTGTAAACTTGATGATTTTTATGAAAATTTTTAAAATCTCGAAAACAAGTACAAAAACAAGGACGATTTTTAAAAACTTGATTTTTTCAAAAAGATTGAAACTTTCTTGTAGAGAAAGGTTTATAACACTAGTTTGTAATCAAAAAAGTGTTAAAAACACAAAAAGAACAAGAAATTTACAAACTTTTGAGATAAGAACGTGTAGAAAAGCTTAAGAAATACGAAAACCACAAACTCAAATTCCTCCTAAATCATTGTTTGGCGAATGATACCACTTGATAACACGTAAAGATCACAACTTTATCAATCTAAATCACGTATAATATGTAGAAAAGAGATGAGAAAGATGGTGACTTGAGAAGTATAATATGAGGCGTATGGAATAAGAAATATATTAAAGAAGCACACACATTGCACACACAAGCACACACCTCAAATGAATGTTTGAGGTGTATTTATAGTACAAGATATGATGCCCTAAAGGCTTTGATGGGCTTGGGCTTGGACTTGGACTTTTACATAACCTTACAAGACTTTTCTAATAATGCTTATAACATATTAGATTAACTAGCCCAAACGCCCAATGATTATTTCTACCTACACGACACACTAAATTTAAACGACGAGGACGACCATCACTTTCTATAAATATTTTTAATGCTAACAGTAGTGATCGAAGTCGTGTCGTGAGATTGGTTCTAGCTACGATTAGAACCCGACATTTAGCTTAGTGTCGTTAATTGGTGTAAGCGAAAGTTGTGTACGGTTTTCTCCGTCAAAACGGAGCTTGTTGAGTAGTGAAGAAAACTCTCGAGTAGGTGACTCGGGGAGTGGAGTAGGGCAAGGAAGGTGTCCTTGTAGCCGAACCACTATAAATCATCGTGTCCGGTTTGCATCTTCTTTCTCTTATCTCTTTACATTTATTCTTGCATTTATCGCTTTATATATATGTTTACATATATGTGTTGGTTGTTGCTTATATTGTTTTGATGTTGAATGTGATAGATATAAGTTAATATTGCTATAGGATGAATAATTATATGATATGGTCTAATGGACTTAGATGCATTATTCACACTTCTCATGTTGAGTTTAACTTAATCGATAATTTGATACAAAATGTTTTAAGATTTAAAAGGAAAACATATTCACATAAAGATCAACCAAAGCTCTATTCAGAAAACTAAGTTTTGAAAACAAACTCAAAAGCACACATGTATAATTGATCATATTGATTATATATTATTTTCATAATAAATTCTAATTGAAGATTTTAAAGCAAACATTCTGTAAAACGAAAAAGAGGTAAAACTATTCAACCCCCCCCCCTTCTAGTTTTCTACAATTGGTATCAGAGCCATGTCGCTCTAATTTTCAAAACAAATGGTTTTAAAAATTGAGTACGATCCATGTATCAAATTACCCATTAAGGAGGATTAAATATGAAAAGTGTTTTGTTGATTAACTTGTATTAGTTTTGATGTTATATACACTAATTATACTAGCTCGAAATAATATCATGCTTAAAATAAGTGTTATATGTTTGGTATCAAAAATCACAAAGTTACACCCCTTAATTGTCTGGGCGGCCCCCTTAAATACTGGGCAGCCCCCTTAAAATTAAGGGGTTCGCCTGTCTTTTCGACAGTTTTTCAGAAACTTTGAAAAATCATATAAAATTAACCGTAACTCCGTAGAAGTCGTGCCACCCGATGTTTTAAAGGTAATTGAGTCTACTTTTATTTAAAAATACTTACAAGTAACCATTACAAACTTAAATAAGTAAGAAAGTCAAAATACTATACGGTGGTCAAAAATTTGTCTTTCGTTTTAACGTAAAACTTTTGTTTTACCTTTTCCTTCAAGTCGGGCATTCCTAGTTGATATACTTTTGAAAAATTAAGTATTTTTGTTTTCAAAATATTGAGCTTAATTAAATTATAGAATGAGGAGGAAACTATTTTATTTTCAAATAAAATCAAGCTAAGTAAACATTGGTGTATATAATACATAAAACGACGACAACCGTTTATGTGTTATGTGAACTTCTTTGTGATTTTATTTTGTAAATAGAGTATATTAGATAATCGTTGCTATTTGAATTGTAGCTAATTGTATATCAAAGCCTATGTGCCCTATTAGTTTATAGCTAGCTTTCCGGTTTATACTTAACTAGATCTTATGCTAGATTTCTTGCGTTAAGATTGTTATAATATGTTTGCATTGCATATAGGTATAGATGGCTTAATGTTACTCAAACATCTTGTAAATGAGTTAAATTTAGTCACCTAAATATTTCAAACAATTTAATCTATTCTCAAAAACACACTTAAACACTTTCAACAAATTACCTTGTTTTACCTTAGGTTATTTAAATAAGAGAAATTGAATCATTTTAAAACATTAGTAGTTATATAAAAGAAAAAGTATTTTCAAAATCTAAGTGTGTTCATTATACGTAACAATGAATAATCTTAGGATTATATCATGAAGGAATAAGTCAACTTTTAATCATTCACTAACCTCACTCATAAATAATCTTAGGATTAATGGAACACACTATCAAAATGTCAATCTATTTTAAATGAGTGTTCGTGAGAGTCAAGAAAGATCTTGATATTATATCAATTCATTATTCAAATTATGGTTGATATATTTATCAAATCTAATTGATACATTTTTGAGTGTGCACAAAAAATTGGATTGTTATTTGTTTGGTTTCAAGATTATATCAAATTACAACAAAGGATATAGTCTTGAATCTACATACTCAATCACACTCGATTGATATGAAAATAACAAAATCCTTTTCCAAGACGATAAGAATATGCATCGGATCATAACTCACACTTGTGAATATGATGTCATATTGAGTCTACTTCTTCAATAGTTGTGTTCCAAATATTTAGGAAACACATTCATAAAATATACATTTAACTAGGATTGACAACTTGGATGTTTCATCCGAAATATTCAAGAAATTTACATTGTAGTACAATGGATAAATGTGTCATCTCCGAAAAACCAAACATGAGCAAACTAACAACATATGTAAACTTTGCTCACACTACTTAAAATCATCACTCCAAGCTAAAATACACATTTAAGAATAATACACACTATATATTTTACGTATTTCATTTTCTTTGTAGCATGAATAGTTGTGTTACAAGGCAATGCACTACATATTCCTTTTAAAATAATATAAGTTATTAGAATTGAAAAATAAGTTGTCACAATGCATAAACAAGTAAAATTTATCTTTTCAAATACTAGTTAAATTATGTTATACAACATTGGCAAAAATCGTTGAAAATAATATTTTTAAGAATATAAAAATGTCTAGTTTTAATATCATTTGAGAATCACAAACTCATTTAAGATAAATAATCTTAATGAGATTTATTTCACAAGATATGCTAAGGAGCATTATTAAATCAAGCACATTTATTAAATCAAGTAATATGCAATTAAAACCAAACAACCGGTAAATCATAAACAAAAGATTAAAACATTTTGTTTACTTTTGTCTGAATATTCAACACGTCTCTATTAGGATAATGAGTAAAATATATCATCTAGATTTACCTTCTTAAAAACATGATGTTTGAGTCACATTAAGCCAAGTATTAGTGAATCAAGCAAACTTCGTATTTGGTACTCTTCGATAGGTAAATTTAGGAACTCAATTTCTTCTAAAAGGAGAATGACTACTGGAGAATCTATTGACTAGAAAATCAATTTAACCTAACGGTTGAATTGCTTCTATGTGAGAATTAGGGTGTGTGTAACCCGTAAAAACGGTCGTGTTTAGTCTGAATTGAGCACCACTAGTAATAGTCTCATACTCATTCTCCAACTTGATTAAATGGTTCTTCCTAAATATACTTAACGCTAGTTTACTTTTATGAACCTTGCCTCACATTAGAATTTTGTTTTACTCCTAAATTTATGGCATCTCTCATATATGATATTTCTAGATGTTTATTTGCTCTTACGTGATTTGATTATATGCCTTCATAATTATTTGCTTAGTTATTGAATGCATGTTTATTATAATAGTTATTGTCTTTTATAACTATTTTGACATAATATAGTTTTGTACTTATGATACATGTCTAAATGCCTTTACTTGCTTGACTCTATATGTCTCATCCATCTAGGTATATATATTTCTTGCCTTTAGGTCTTACACCCTTATTTCATGAAAACCTTAATGTCACAATCTGATAGGTCATTATAGTCTCAAAGGTGTCTTAAGTGTCCTAGAGCCTTCATGCATACTCACTTCCTCATTCATCATCTCATTCCCTTCCAAACAATCCACTTCTTTGTCAAGAGATAGTTAGATAGTAATCTAATACCTCTCTAAGTTAATGTGACAACTTAAATATTTCATCCGAAATGTTTAAGTATTTTTAATTAGCGAAATGCGAATTAAAATGTCACTCATTGTTCATGTCTATTTCTTGAGTCATGACTCTATTATTATATAGATGTCAAACTCCTTCCGTCCACCTTTAGAAAAACCTCGTTGTATTCTATCTTCATCCATACGTGTCTTGTCAAGACATCATTTATCATGATGTTTTGTCTTTAATTGTTGTCACACTCTATGATCCGGATTGGAGCACGAATTTAATTGGCGAAGTGAGAAGTACAACACCACTTAGCATACATCCTTCTACCCTAAACTCACATCACACCACCACAACTCTCCAACATTCGTGCTTGCCAAGTAATATACCTCCATTGACCCAACATATTGTACCCTCAATCCAATCTCTTCCTGCTCAAACTTTCACAACCACCAATGTGAAATGAAAAATTGAGTCATCCTTTATACTTACCAAATCTCCGAGTCATCCATCCATTTCCAATGCCCTCAAAGAACCAAAAATCAATATCCATACCTCGTAAACAATAACCTCAACTCAACCTCAAGAACTCCATCACCCTCACCTCTAATTTCATATCCTAGCTACCTCTGTAATGTTCATTCTAAATAATCATGCCTCCACCACATCTTCACTCTCTATCCATCAATGGATATCCCAACTCACAATTCCACCACCACAAAGTTCAACACCATCCAAAAGTGTCCACCACCACCGTTCCTTGAACATACTCTTTCGGCTTCCGACCTAGCTCCATCTCCACTTGATGCTCATTTTCCATCTGTAACCAATAAATCCACCGGAGTTCATCTTCACGGAGAAGCATTCAACCATATTATACCATTCCCCTCACATTTCACTGATGATGTGAAAATTTTTTGGGTACCCGATTTTAGGGGGTCATTTAGCCCGTATATTGCGTGGATAATATGTATCAAATTATTGGCCTTAAAATCGTTCCTTTGTCATTTTAGGTACACTTTGAGACAGGAATTCTTGCGGAAAACCACCTCATTTTGGACGTTTTTGGAGCCATAAAGTGAAGAAAACTGACAAAGTCTCAAAGAATGCTGGGAAATCCTTCCTGACGGCGTCTGAGTCAAGAGGTGACGCCGTCACCCACCGAAGACAAAAGGAGTGGATTCTGACTATACGCTGCACCAACTTAAGAAAGAAAAATGTGAATAATAATACCGGTGACGGCGTCAGGTGTTTATGGATCCTAGGCCGTACAGGTGTTAAGGTATAAAGAAGAACGGCCCACCTCAGTTTTTACGTGACGCGCGTAGAGAAGGATCTAGGTTGATCCGAGAACCCTAATGGCGGCGAGCTGACGGCGTCAAAGCCTATAACCTGACGCCGTCAGAATGTATTTTCTATATATACTTTTCTATTTTTCATTCATTGGTGTGCAACTTTTTGGGAACAAACCCTAGACGATTTTATCAGCTTTTTCAAGGGTTTTTCACCCTTGACTCTTCCATGTTCAATTAAAGATAAGTCTCCCTTCAAATTAATCAATATGTCTATGTGTTGGTTAATTATATCTTATGCTTGTCTTTCAATTAACATGCTAGGCTAAATTTGTTTTGTGTTTGCTTAGATCTAATGAAACCTTAACTATTGATTATTGGTTGTTGGTGTGTTATTAATTGTATTGGATGATTGTTTATCGATGTTAGGCTTAAGAAAACTAGCTAACCTCCTATACGGTAACTTGCTTGAACGTCTTAAGAAACATGAATCAATGCGTACTAGGTTATTATGGTTGTATTTAATGCATGAGCGAATTCTAATGATCCCATGTTAGGAGCTTCTTAGCTGGCTCGACATAGGAGTGAAGTAGGAGCTTATAGAGTTGGGGAAGTATGTACGCCACCCCACGAATGGTATTAAGGAATACACCCGTCATCCACGCAATTAATACACACTAACCAACCGGTAAAAGATAGTTAGGGAGTAAGGAAATCTAAGTAAACACACTTGTCTCCATATAAGTTTCACAACCACTTAGTTTTATTTATTTTATTTTATTTGCAATAGTAGTTTTTGGGTTAGTTGGCTAGCAACTAATTCCGCCTACTCCTTCAAACCTGAGATTTTACTTGTTTTCATAAAATATAAAAAAATACAAAAATAATCTTCCTTCGCCCTTAGACCTAATTAGAGTAGCTTTTCATACCTAACGAACACTATTCCCTTGGAGAATTAATTTCCAGTTAAGATATCAACATCTAGAAGAAAGAATTAAAAACTCAAATGCTAAGACATCTTTGGATGCTCCTGAATTTGATGCATATTTTGAATTAGCCAAACGGGATGAAAAAATTCAAGCTCACACTAACACGATTCGGAAACTGAAGGTTCAAATTGTCGAATTAAAGTCGAATAAATGTGATGTGATGGATTCCCAGAAACCTCCGTGTTTAGATTCTCAAAATCTTCAACTTCAAAACGTCATTAACCGCCTTAAATATGAAAATGATTGTTTTCAAGCTGAAAACTCAAAGATCAAACAACATTACAAAGAGTTACATTAGTCGATTAAGATCACACGTGATAAAACGAATGAGAAAATAACTTCTTTGTTAAATGAAATTGAGAATCTGAAGACTCAGGTGAAAGGGAAAATGCCCGTCACTGCATGTGATAGCAGTCTCACCAAGATCGTTAAAACGAAAAGAATTGATGGTGATGCCATAAATTTTCCTCTTCCCCTTACGAATAATGCGTCTGTCCATAGTGAGTACCTTAGGTATCTTAAGGATTGCCTAGATATCCTTTGTGAGACCATTGAAGAGGTTAGAATGGTGAGACCTGAGGACAGTGCCATCCGTGATGTTTATTATCTCACCAACAGATCATATGAACTCTTAGATTATGCCATTGGTACATGTCCCAAAGCTACTTGCACGCGTGATAAGGTTGATGAATCCTCCTCTAAGGTTAAGAACAAGCATGTTACTTTTAATGTGCCCTTGACATCATCAGAACGTATCACATCATATACCAGAAATCAAACAGTCGTATCTCGTTCTAATGTTCCCATCATTAATTCTACACGTGTAAAAGTTGTCACTAATGCCAGCGGGTCAAAGCCCAGTTGCAATACAAGGAATGATAGGACTTCGCCAGCTAAGAGTGCTTAAGGAAAGGAAGTAGAAGACCACATTAGGAACAATAAGACTGATCTGAATATTATGAATCGTGTTGATTCTAGTATTAGCTCTAGGCGTACTGTAATTAATTCAAATTCTAAAACCACTTGTGAGATCTGTAATGACTATTTAATTTCTGGTAATCATGATGTGTGTGTTAAGACATGTTTGGATGCGTCTAAATTACCCGCTATTGGTCATACTATGCATCATAAACGTGAAAATCATGTTTGGAAAGCAATAGGAAGGAAGTTTTCTACTATTGGCTATCACTGGAGACCCACTGGAAGAAAGTTTTCAATAGGAAGCAAATGCCCTTTGACCAAACTGCATAATCCTAGGTTTTCCAATATTAAGGTTTGGAAGAAAACTAGCAGATCATTTCCCATAGGAATACAATGCGATGACCATAAGTCTAGTGCCCCCTCATGTCATGACTTGACTAAGGATACCATCGAAGCTTCCTCTTCTGTTGCAATAAACAATGTTTGTGCTAACCAATCGGATCCCACTTATGGTTGGGGATCTACGTTTATCAGTTATCCATATCTGTCTTGTTTCAAATGCAGGTCGTACAAATCGTCCTGTGGTATTTGGACTCAGGCTGCTCAAAACATATGACTGGGGATCGCTCGCGGCTTAGAAATTTCGTGAATAAGTTTATCAGGACTGTTAGATTCGGGAATGATCATTTTGGTGCGATAATGGGTTATGGAGATTATGTGGTTGGTGACAGCGTGATTTCTAGAGTATATTATGTAGAAGGGCTCGGGCACAATTTGTTCTCCGTTGATCAATTTTGTGATTCAGATCTTGAAGTAGCCTTCAGAAAACACACTTGTTATGTTAGAAGATTGGATGGTGTGGATCTCCTGAAGGGCAGACGTGGGTCAAACCTCTACACTATATCCATTGAAGATATGATGCGGTCATCACCAATTTGTCTACTATCTAAGGCTTCCAAGAACAAGTCATGGTTGTGGCATTGTCGTTTGAACCATTTGAACTTTGGTACCATCAATGAACTTACTCGTAAAGATCTGGTTCGAGGCATGCCTAGGCTGAAGTATGAAAAAGATCATCTCTATTCCGCTTGTCAACTTGGTAAAAGCAAGAAGCAATCTCACAAACCCAAAACTATCAACACCATTATGGAAGTTCTTCATACCCTTCACATGGGTCTGTGTGGTCCAATGAGAGTGCAAAACATTTTTGGAAAGAGATATGTGTTAGTGATCGTTGATGACTACTCTCGGTTTACATGGGTTAAGTTCCTCAGATCCAAGAACGAGACACCTGAAATCATCATCAAACTAATCAAGCAGCTGCAAGTTGGACTCAATAAAACTATCAGATTCGTCCGCACAGATAACGGAACTGAGTTTGTCAATCAACAACTTACTCAGTTTTCTGAAGATCTTGGAATTAGTCATCAAAGGAGTATACCTCGAACACATCAACAGAACGGAGTCGTTGAAAGACGAAACCGTACCCTTGTAGAGGCCGCACAAACTATGCTGATTTTCTCCAAAGCTCCTATGTTCCTCTGGGGAGAGGAAATTGCAACTGCTTGTTACACTCAGAACCAATCACTGATCCATCCTCTTCACAGCAAAACCCCTTATGAGCTGGTGCACGAGAGAAAACCCGATCTCTCCTTTCTTCGAGTTTTTGGTGCATTATGTTATCCAACCAACGATAGTGAAGACTTGGGAAAGCTCAAGGCAAAAGCTGATATTGGAATTTTTGTTGGCTACGCACCGAACAAGAAGGGTTATAGAATCTACAACAAAAGAACCCGACAAATCATGGAAACTATCCATGTCACGTTTGATGAGCTGTCCGAGCAAACGGCTCCTGAATACTCCAGTTCAGGACCCGCATCTAACCTTTTGACTCCAGGACCAATTAGTTCGGGACTTGTACATTCCTCCATCACTGATGCTCCTTCTGTGCCACCCTCTAGTGAGGACTTGAAGAAATTATTTGATCCAATGTATGATGAGTATTTTGAGCCTCAACAGAGAGTCGAACCGGAACAACAAGTCATAGGTCCTGATGCTGCTGCTAATGATGAACCTCAGCCTACAAATGGGCCTTCCATCTCCATCTCTCTTAGTCAAAATGCCCCATCATCCAGTCATACCGCTCACACTGATCAACCTTCTTCAATTCCTCAAGGAGAGGCATCTGTTAATTCATTTGAAGTGAATCCCTTTGCTCAACCACCTGATGAACCTTTTGTCAACATATATGCCCCTGATCCATCTAATGTGGCAACCTCTTCAGAAGAATCCAACACTGCTACATCAATTCCCAGTCATCTACTTCATGAACATATCAGGAAATGGACAAACGATCACCCAATTTACAACATCATTGGTAATCCATCTCGGCCGGTATCTACACGCAGACAACTTGCCATAGATGGCTTGTGGTGCTTCGTCAGCTCCATACTGTCCAAAGTCGAACCGAAGGATTATAAAGATGCTTTGACTAAAACATCCTGGTTCACTGCAATGCAAGATGAAATCCATGAATTTGACAGACTCGACGTTTGGGAATTAGTACCCCTCCCGACTGTGCCATGATTATCGCCCTCAAATGGATATTCAAAGTAAAGCTTGACGAATATGGTGAAGTCTTAAAGAAAAAAGCTCGGCTAGTGGCCAAAGGATACAGACAAGAAGAAGGCATTGAATTTGAGGAATCATTCGCACCAATAGCCAGAATTGAGGCCATCAGAATCTTCCTTGCCAATGCAGCTAGTCAGAACATGATTGTCTACCAAATGGATGTAAAGACTGCATTTCTTAATGGTCATTTGAAGGAGGTGGTATAGTAAGTCAACTAGAGGGGTTTGTTGATCCTGAACGCCCAAATCATGTCTATCGCTTGAAGAAGGCTCTTTATGGTCTTAAACAAGCACCCAGAGCATGGTATGATACTCTGTCCAAATTCCTTCTAGCCAACCAATTCACCAAGGGTGTGGTCGATCCTACATTGTTCATTAGAAAGTCGGGCATGCATCGACTTCACGTTCAGATATATGTAGATGACATTATCTTTGCCTCTTCAGATCCATTGGAATGTGATCGGTTTGCACAAGAGATGAGTGCGGAATTCCAAATGTCCATGATGGGGCAAATGTCATTCTTCTTGGGGCTGCAAATATCTCAAAATCCTCATGGTATCTTCATCAACCAATCCAAGTATGCTAGTGAAATCCTAAAGAAATTTGGATTTGAATCTTGTGATTCTGTTGACACCCCCATGGTAGAGAGGTCAAAACTGGATGAGGATGTTGAAGGGGCACCAGTTGACCAAACCAAGTACCAAAGCATGATCGGATCATTGATGTATCTCACAGCTAGCAGACCAGACCTCTTATTTGCTGTTTGCATGTGTGCTCGTTATCAATCCAAACCTACTAAGCACTTAGAAGCAGTCAAAAGGGTCTTCAGGTACCTTCAAGGAACGATTCACATGGGCCTTTGGTATCCTAAAGACACTGCTATGGCTCTCACTGCCTACTCTGATGCTGATCATGCGGGGTCTCAAGATACTCGTAGAAGTACTTCGGGCGGTGCTCAATTTCTAGGAGATAAACTGGTTAGCTGGTCATCAAAGAAGCAAATGAGTACTTCGATCTCCTCTACAGAGGCTGAATACATTGCCATGTCATCCTGCTGTGCTCAAATCCTTTGGATGAGGTCTCAATTATCCGACTATGGTTTTGTATACAACAAAGTTCCGATGTACTGTGACAACAAAAGTGCCATTGCTCTTTGCTGTAACAACGTCCAGCACTCAAGATCAAAGCACATTGATATTCGACATCATTTCATCAGAGAACAAGTGGAAAAGGGAATCGTGGAACTTTACTTTGTGAGGACGGAATTTCAGCTGGCTGACATCTTCACTAAGGCACTTCCTAGAGAACGGTTTCAATTCATTCTCCCACGTCTTGGAATGAAGAGTATCACTCCTGAGTCACTCAAAAGTCTTCAGGAGGATGATGAGGAGTAATGGATTCACTTCACATATCCTTGTACATATTCTCTTTAATCAAAAGAAAAATACAAAAATATAAAACCTAGAAAAACCATAAAAATCTGAAAAATAGAAAATACCAAAAATAGTTTGTTATCATATCATGCCTAAACTATGGCTTGCTATTACTTCAGATAGCAACCCGTGCTTCTAAATGGGGAAAACACGTCCCCAAAAGGACGGTTGTTCCTCGTACCGGGTGAAGTTCACCTGGGCACGGATTACTTTATATCCGTGTTTCATCCGAAATGTTGTACGCTTCAGTGCAACATTTCTAGAAAAAGAAGAGAAGTCTTCTTTCATCCCAAAATCTCTCTCTTAATGATTCTTCAAGAGAGTTTTTGTGGTTTACAAGGTGGCTATTGGACTTAAATTTTCACAAATACCTTGCCGCTCAACTTAATGACCACAACACGTTAAATTGAAAACGGGTCATTAATTGAGGGGGAGCGTATTTGCTTAAAATTTCTGCACCTTTAAAAGCTTTGTGCACCAGCAGCAGTGAAAAAGTGTCTCAAAATCAGTAAATGTTAAAACTTTTATCACACTTTCTCCTAATTTTCTTCTAAAATCATTTAAATCAATTGGGATCACAAAATCTCAAAAGATTTGAAATTTTTTGATCGGGGGAGAGAATGTGATTTAAATATGAAATCTGATTTTAAACGTGATGTTTTTGGACTCAAAGGTACACTCTCCCGTATGTGCTAAAGTTTTTGAAGTTTTTGAATTTTAATCAAAGCACATATTGAGGGGGAGCAAGTGTATAAATGGTGAATAAATGATCTCAAATGTTCGCTTTCCCGTATGTGCTAAAGTTTTCAAAACTTTCAAATGGAATCAATCAATATGCACATATTGAGGGGGAGCAAGTGGCTAAGAGTCTTTCGCGTGTTTTTACAATAACAAGTAGAAACCGTGAATTGATTATGACTCAGATTTGACTCATGAATTGACGAAACACAAACGTTTGAATTCGAAAGGATTTATCCAAGTAGAAAGTACCGTTTCGAGAAGCTCTTCTTAGATGTATACTTTGACGGGTCTAACTTCCTTTTTAAGGAATGTTAACAACTTCAAGTTAGTTATTAGGGCTAGTTATCACCTAAAAGCTGATAATGGATCCCTTTAACTAAGCAACGTAAACGTGTCCCTAGGGTATATGTCTATTAAGAGTAGATCAATTCAAAAGTGCAACTCACCCCGACATGTGCAAATTTCTATCTAAAACCTATGAGCACATGTTAAGGGGGAGCATTTGAAAATTATAAAAACTCTCAAAGTGTGTGCAAAATGTGTTTATTAATCATAAACACTTTGAGAGAATTTTCAATGATTTGGTTATATGGCGATTGTGGAAAGATACCAAAAGACCGACCACTTTAATTTAATGCATGGAGTTATAAGGATGGTAAGGTTAGGTATATGTTCCCATGATCCACCAGAACCGGAGGGATCTTCCCAGGGACAATCCAATAGATAGATTAGAAGTCCTTAGGAATGATTGAAAAAAAGAGAAAAGTGAGAAAGGGAAGAGTGCCGACTGAGACTGAGCTAGGACTGGAACAAACCCAACAAGGTTCTAGTAATGAAGTCTCGGTAAGCACTGAAGGGGTTGAAGAATTAAAAAGAAATGAAATGAGAAAGGGTGAAAAGAAATAGCCCTCCAATTATTCAACCTTAGGGCAGAAACCGGGTTCAATTCATATGCTACTGATTGTTACCAAGGTAACATCGGTATTGAAGATAAAGACGTCATGGACCCAGTGACGCACTGCACTAAACCTCCCAGCCACTCAAGTTCTCTTAAAAGAGCTTGTTTCATTCTCACGGGGAACCGGTGTAAACTATCGACTAGTCTCTTAGAGCTAGTTGATATTGAAACAGGAGACCCCTCCCTAGTCTCCGAATAGGATAACCAATGTGCACTTATCGAGTCTAGAGCCAAGAGATGCATCAAAAGATCTCATAGGAACACTTGATACTTCTACACTGGTTGTTCAACATTAAGGACACCAGATGTAATATTTTGAGTCCTACGCAGATCTTAGCAATCTGCCGAGAACACTTATGAGGGAATATACATAAGTATTTCCCAGTGATTGAGTGGAAACTCCTGCCAGGGTCAACATCAAACAGCCCTGACAGCAGGTCACTTCGGTAATCTCTTGTGGGTTACGCTTAGTGTGTTCGGTGGTGTTCCAAAAGGTCTACAGTCGTGGGGTGATCTCCAGCGACTCACCTAATCGTTGGTGTACTACGGTATGTCAGTGAAAGCTCTTTCGGGGCATCCGATTAGGAACGGCCTTAGTAAGGATTAGAGAAAGTCTTAACACTATGTTGTTGACTATCTCGAAGTCCGAACTTGTAAGTGCTGGTATGTTTATTACTAACCGAGTTTTATGCAGCTCAACATACCAATCTTATCATCATTCACCACCATCACTCTAGTTCCACATGCTCATACCAACATCTAAAAGGAGCCGTCAGAACCATTCAACCATGGAGATTCACTCAACAAAGATGTATGGGCATGTTGGAAAGGCGTATTCCCACCAGAGACTAAGAGGTTGACGATTGATGCCGATTGCTGAAAGGATGCTGATTCATCATCTCATGCTTACACTTCAAATTCAAATCTAAAGATATCATGATCAAGGAATGGGCTTCAACTATGCTTCCACAACTCTGATGCAGAAGATCATGATCCAGAAAAGTGTGAGCATGACAACTCAAAGACAATCAAAACATCACAAAGAGACACTTCCACTCAAAGATGACTTAAAGCTAATTATATGGATGATGAACACGAAGAAATGCCAAAGATCATCCTACTCATCAAGCAAGTCATCTAGAGTCCGCAGCTGAAAGCACAAACTACTTTACATTGAAGAATCATCAACTACGAGCTACAAAAGTATCTTCAAAGATCTCAATGCTAGAATTCAAGACTTAATTAACACTGGTTGTTCAACATTAAGGATACCAGTTGTAATATTTTGAGTCCTACGCAGATCTTAGCAATCTGCCAAGAACACTTATGAGGGAATATACATAAGTATTTCCCAGTGATTGAGTGGAAACTCCTGCCAGGGTCAACATCAAACAGCCTTGACAGCAGGTCACTTCGGTAATCTCTTGTGGATTACGCTTAGTGTTCTCGGTGGTGTTCCAAAAGGTCTACAGTCGTGGGGTGATCTCCAGCGACTCACCTAATCGTTGGTGTACTTCTGTATGTCAGTGAAAGCCCTTTCGGGGGCATCCGATTAGGAACGGCCTTGGTAAGGATTAGAGAAAGTCTTCACACTATGCTGTTGACGATCTCGAAGTCCGAACTTGTAAGTGCTGGTATGTTTATTACTAACCAAGTTTTATGCAGCTCAACATACCAATCTTATCATCATTCACCACCATCACTCTAGTTCCACATGCTCATACCAACATCTAAAAGGAGCCGTCAGAACCATTCAACCATGGAGATTCACTCAACAAAGATGTATGGGCATGTTGGAAAGGCGTATTCCCACCAGAGACTAAGAGGTTGACGATTGATGCCGATTGCTGAAAGGATGCTGATTCATCATCTCATGCTTACACTTCAACTTCAAATCTAAAGATATCATGATCAAGGAATGGGCTTCAACTATGCTTCCACAACTCTGATGCAGAAGATCATGATCCAGAAAATTGTGAGCATGACAACTCAAAGACAATCAAAACATCACAAAGAGACACTTCCACTCAAAGATGACTTAAAGCTAATTATATGGATGATGAACACGAAGAAATACCAAAGATCATCCTACTCATCAAGCAAGTCATCTAGAGTCCGCAGCTGAAAGCACAAACTACTTTACATTGAAGAATCATCAACTACGAGCTACAAAAGTATCTTCAAAGATCTCAATGCTAGAATTCAAGACTTAATTTCTGGGGTGACCTCCCTTAGGGGGAGATTGTTAGGAATACATTTTTTCTTATAGAAGATTCGGTCACCCCACGTATGTTAAAGTATTGTTTAGCTCGTAGGATTTATAATAGTAATTAGTATATAAATTAGTAATAGTTAGTATTCGTGGAGTCGGGTCGGGTCTTTACCCACTGTCAGCCCGATCCACAGCCCAGTAGTGGCAAAATACCTTGTACATATAAAAGGCCCTCTCCTTCCTTGGAGAGGGTTGAACCTCTCATAATCTTATTTTCTTTTTTTTTGGTTTTCTCTCTAGGTTCCATCCTTCTCTTTCTACTTTCTCTCTCTAGTTTTCTTATTCCTTCTTACCTATTCGATCCATACAACTAAACCATACGTGTGTTATGTTATGTGATATCCTACACAAGCGGACCAACAAACACCCTTTGAACCGAAACTAAAGATGGCTAAAAGAATTCAACTCAATCCCACTCCTACTCGACTAAAAATAATTAGCAACATCGAGAGTATCAAAGTCAAACCGTGACCCAAACTAAATCAAGACCCAGGAACCAAATCGATCACACAAATATTTGTTTTAACTCATTTCACCACACGAATTTATATAAACATGTTTTAAATCCAGTTTCGATTCACAAAAACTTAATAACCTGTCTTTTTATCAAATCCTTATCCACAAAAACTTAGCACATCATATATAAATCGGTTATAAAACAGAATAAGATGAAATGGATTTTGTGAACTTGTCATACCCACAAGAACGACAAGAAGAAGAGAAAGGAGGCAACGGTTGTGGTGTCTTCTCGAGTACAACTCGAACCAAAACGCAAATCAATCCGAGACCACGAGCAAGATGAATAAAATCCAAAATAAACCCTATTCGCGATCTTTACACTAAACCGTAGCAACGAACCCTCGAAGCCCTAAGGTTCTGATTCGTATCGAGGCTCAAAACACGCGAAACATTCCTCCTTGAACTTCGGACTAACGAAAACACGAAGAGGAGAAAAGTTGATGGCGGATTCGAGGATTAAACTCGACGGAAATATGTGTTATAGTGGCTCAAATGGCGCGTGGCCTAGCTCAAATGAAAGGTAATCGAAAATAATGAAGAATGGTGGTGGAGGTGTAATGGTACGTGCGGCGGTGGTGGAGTTCTCGCCGGATTATTGATCGGAGAAGAAAGGTGTGGGTGTATGCGTGTGTTGTCGGCTGAGGTAGGAAGCAGGAAACAAAAACCCTAAGCGTTATAAACACTTAGTATTTATAGGTTGAGTGGTTAAGAGATGAGGACTACTAGCAAACCCTAACGCGCCCTCAGGGACCAATGCTGTAATTTACGATTTCTTTCACAATATAAGGTTCGGGGCTTATTTAAGGGAGTATACGGAAGATTCAAGATACGTGAATAACACCAACTTGCTCAGAATAATATTTCCGATAAAAATGAATATAAATACCCCTCGTTTCTCCAAAAATCATCCGAACTCAAAATAAATGATCTTTCCACGAATAGAACTTGTGAGGAATTTTGCGGGTTGTCACAAAGTTCAATTCAAAAAGTCAAACTTGACTTATATTTTGGGACGGAGGGAGTATATTAGTTATATATTATTATATAATAGAAGCGGTTCGGTTTGGTTTTTTACGGTTCGGTTTTTGGACAAAAACCGAAATCGAACCGAATTTTTCGGCTTTTGAAAAAGTAAAAACCAAACCATGGTTTTTAATTTCAGTCGCTTTTTTCAGTTCGGTTTTCGGTTCGGTTTCGGTTTTTTTACTCACCCCTACTAATAATTATCTCCACTAAAGTAAGTGGAGATATATGTAATCGGAGTAACACCAGTTCACCGTGCACCATAGCGCCACATCAGTTTTCTCTTTCATTCATCACCATCTCACTTTTAACTCACAACCATATTACACCTCTTCATCTTTTAACACATTTTTTTATTTATTAAAACTAGGCGAGTACCCCGTGCATAGCAATGGAAATTTCTAGCGACAGATAATTCATGATATGCATTGTGGTAAGTGTTTAGTGTAACGTTCAAAATAGAACATGAAAAGATCAAAATGTAATTTGTAACATGCGATAATTCAACGCAAGCAAAAATTCTTAATATGTATCAAATAACATATAAAAACATTTAGTGAAACTGAAAATAAAACATTACATCAATTATGAGATTATAACTAACAAAGCACGTTACTCGTCGCGTAAAACTTCATGGTACACAACATTTGGGGTTCATGTTTTTATACAAGTCCAATAGGTCTTGAGGCACTTCTACGGCCATCTTTCTCCATTGTATTATACGAATCCCTAAAGTTCAATACCAGATTTTATTATTTGCATGGGATGACAACCTAGTAGTCACTATTTATATTTAACTGAAATAGGAAAAAGAAAGCTATTATCTGATCATTCAATCGCATAACCTGCTTATGTAGGTGTTGTTTAGGGTTGTTTTTTTTAAGTGCTTATATGCTAAAAAATAAGAAATTAGATAAGCAATCAATTAAAAGTAAGTTTGCATCCTAAAATTTATATTATAGCACCAAATGAGATGTGCAAATATAGCACCAGATAAGGAAATTGATAAATGTTGTATTTAATAAGAGAAAACTGATAACAAACACAAACTAATGTTAATACATCAAGAAAAAAGCTTTTGCGTTTGGAAGTTTGATTCACCATTATAGTGTGAACAGTGAGCCATATCAAACGCCTTTGAAGGAAATGAAAGCTTTATTGATTCAGAATGACACTTGTTCCTCATGGTCGTCTGCTGGTGTAAATGACGTGGCCAAAACATTTGTCTTCATCAGGTAAGCACCCCAGCTTGCAACCTATGTCACAAAAGGAGAGAAGTTGGATGAAGCAATCAGATAACATAACACTGTTTTTCTGGTCAATGCACCTACATCATTGTTTCCACTATATCACAACAATGTATTACCGCACGGGTTGAGGATTCACGGATTATCTTTTAGAACAGTTATAAAGAGTTTAAGTACAAAGGCTACGTTGCTATAATAATAATCTAGCTTTTGTGTTATAGTTCAAATATTATGCATCTCGATACATTATGGATGACTTTCAGCCCATCTAACCTGCTTCATCCTAATTAGAGTTTGTAACATAACTTACTTGACATATCACAGATGTAGCTTAACCCCTTTCAACTAAGTGTCACGAACATAGACACGACTCTCGTAAGCACATAACAAAGAGAGAAAGATTGAGAATCAAACCTGCTGCCTATACTAATACTGAGGGTGCATATGATTTTGTATTCTTCTTCTGAGAAACCCCTGTGGTTGATGTTCGGTCGTAGATACTTATCTCAATCTCCAACTTTTTCAGACATGTACACTCAACATTAGTAATTTTCGCGCCTTTAAATCCCTGCAAATCATTTTCAGGTTAGCCTTCATAATAATATGTGGCGGAGCATGTAAATACAAAAGCAATATAAGTTTTGCTACTTTAAATATTTGCACAATACACACTTTCAAGATGCTCTGTATTGTACTATGTCTCGTCAGCATACATGAACACAAAAAAAAGAGATACTAACCAAGCTAAAATCCAAATCCGACTTCTATATAACTTCTAATCTGAATACATTATAGCAAAAATAAAGATGCAAAGAATAGCCCCCTTGATTTCTTTGTTCATAACCAATTTGCAGAAAAGGAGCATTAAAAAATATAAATATCTTCCACTGTTAGTGAAATGACTAGCTTTCAGACGAATTGTCTTGTCGACCCAATTACACATGATTGTATTGTCATCTGATATACATAAAAGCAAAATGTTAAATTAGTTACCTTAGTACTATGCAAGCAGCTAAGAGTAGACGATTCATATGACATCTTTTACCATAAATTCAAGCATCTTTTTGTTAAAGTTTGGCCAGTCACCGGACATTGTAAATACCGTAATATTGGCAAAATGGTAAAAGATTTTGTCACTCTGATTAACCAAGCAAAATGATGTATTTTTTTAAAGTAAACTATATGTAGTTGAGTACTTCATATTTTTAGAACCAAGTGGGTGTTGCTAAAAACCAAAAGTATTTATTCAGGTCACCCCAAACGGCTTCCTAAACTTCCTCCGATGATTTTGCCGCCCTCAATTCTTTACACATGTCGATATCGCTCCCAGTATATTATCCTCATGTATGATAAGTTACAAAAATAATGATGACCTTATATCTACGAAAATCAATTAACAAAAACCGGATTAAAAGAAGCTAGCCTAAAACCATGGGCAAAGTCACAGAAATCCAAATTCAACAACCCACAGTAGGCGTAAAAGCAATCAGTTAAATTGTTCAGCCCTATTGACTAATTAATATACAATCTTTTTCAAACTATTTACACACTTATTTAATTTTTTACAGTTTAATCCAAAAAACTAAGCCAATTCAAATTTTAATCAGCAATCCAAACACCCCTATATTAACTTTGAAAGCGACACAATGTTCATAGATTTCACCACTCGTAATGACACATACCCTTATCTTTACACACCTTGAAAGAAAATGTCAATCAGTCTAATCCAATGTCCAAAACATTAACTTTTCATATGAAATTTAGATTATCACAANAAAAAAAAGCACATGTTTAGAAGTAAACCAACATCAATAACTGTTGAACTGGTTCTGATCACCATCCGGTCAGGGACACTATATCTATGCTCAAGTCTCCGGTTCATAAAAGTCGATCAATATGTATGGAACCTGTCGTGACGAGAATGACCAAAATGACAAAATTAATAATAAATGAGGTGAACTGCATAAACGAAAGAAACGCTGCTTACCCTGAGCTGCCACCTGCCTTCGGTCACTGTTGTTCTACATACACATGGAACCCATTCCTGCATCCTCAGCAAAACCTGTGACAAATGAATAACTAAAGGTTACTACAAATAAAAGTCTGAAGCAATTCCATATTCTCATACACCTAAGAACATAAATAAGAACAACGCTAGTTACCTAAGAACATCCATCGGTTGCAATCTATCAAAAATTTAAAGGATCTAACTTAATACCACTCGTCATCATTGATGATCATCATTGATGGTGGTCTCGTATAAAAAGTTAGAACCCTCGAAATCGAATGATGGTATCTTTCTAGCATGAATCCATGGCGATTCTTGAAAAGCTACATTCATCTGTAAAGAAATCAAAAGAATGAAGAAAAATGTAAGCTTTATGAAGAGAATAACATTAATGAATAAATATAGATTGATTGTTCATACATCGTTAGAAAACCAATTAGAACTTGAGACGATATATAAATGCGTCATTTCCACCTACAAAAACTCAGTATATATACAAAACTGTGAACCAAAGATGAAAAGTGAAGAAACAAAAGAAGACTGATTAGTTAGTGGAAAAAACGACAACATATTAAACATCCAAGTTGATGCAAATACATCAAATAAACAATGTCGAGAACAGCAAATGTTAGAGATAAAGGTAATGACGTTAACTTAACGTACTCAACTATGCCAATTAATTAGACGAACTTTTAAACTAAAACATAATAAAAGACCAATTATGGAAGAGGTAAGAATACATATTTTTGATTCCTAGGTTTGACTTTCAACGCTTCTTACTTTTTAAAATCTTTTTATTGGGATATGTTATTTTTCTCATTTAATTTAGTGTAGTTTATTAGTTCAAAAAAACCGACACATTCCCCCATGTATCATCTTTTTATCATAATATTATGATTGTGATACAAACAAACAAACCAACCAAAGAGTCCCTACCTTAGATCATTAAAATTTATCTCCATTGTAAATTAAGGTTACAAACTATAAAACTTTGACCATCAAATTTTTGCTTTCTAGTCATATTTACTTTCTTCATGTTACGTTGTAAATTGTATTATATATCCTCATGCCACATCTAGACAAAAAAATATATCATATCTTTCTTTTTTATTCAATCACTATAATTTAAAATGACAATCTCATACATTCAAAACAGTCATTCATTATTTCATATATTTTAAAATAGATGTTTCTAGTACTTTTAAAGTGAAAACTTGCTCTTGTTTAAAGTCCATAACTTAAAGTATAAAACAAAGAAAATTGACTAGAAAAGTTAGTCGACAAAAACAATAAAGATATGTGAATAGATTTAGTTATTCAAAGACGCTTAAGGGTCAAAATTTAACCGACATCTTAAAACATAGTTTATCAATACTGAGTTTAATAATCAATAACGAAAATCTTTCATTAATTGACTCAAATGACTTCTTTTAAGGTGTGTGACTCCTCCCAAACTAACCAGTCAACCAGGTGTGGTCACTGAGAGACGAGAGATCAATTTATGATCCGGTGCAAGCACAGTGTATTCCCGGGTCGTTATGTCCCAGCGAGATTGAAATTGTATTTTGGAAAACGTTAAAGGGATTCAGTGATTGGGAATAGTAACAAATAATGATTTGGATTGATTACGCTAAGCAGATATAAATGAAAATAAAACAGATAAGCAATATTAACAATAACTGGAAATCAGATAAACATAAAACGTAATTAAAATTAAAACAAACGTAAACGGGTACTGGGAAATGGACAAATTAAGCAGAAATAAACTAGAGGGGGTGAAAATGACTTTTTACAAACTTATTATTAAAAGAAAACTTTATAAAAATGAAAAATATTTTTTTTTGATTAGTTTATTATTTAATATTAATTATTAATTAAAAACTATTTAATTACTTATTTAAACTAATTTAAATTACTAATAATACTAAATGACTTATATAATTATGAAATTTTTTATAAAACTAATTAACCATTACAGGAATCCTAAAAAATTATAAAAAGTTTATAAAAATTATTATTAAACTATTTTACTAATTATTTACTTAATTACTAATTAAAAGCTAATGAAACTAAATTAATTAAGAAAAATAGCAAATGAACAGTAAGAATTATGAAACTATTTTCTAAAAATACTTTATGATTTATAAAAGCTAGGAAAATGTAAAAAAGTACCAGAGATTAATAATGAACAGTAAAGAATTTTATTTTTGATTTTTCATTTAAAACTAATTAAACTAATATTAATTATTATAAATACTAAATGAAAAGAGATAAATTTGAAAATTTTAATACAACTATTTTAATATATTAGGAACTTAAGAAAGATATAAAATTAGGAAGTGCTTTTTGAAAAAAAAAAACTAGAAAAATAAGCCAAATGGCTTAAATAGAAGCTATCACTTTTTTAAAAGTGATGATTTTGTGATTTTCTTTTTACAAAACTATTTTAATACTAAAAATAAGTAACTACAAAAAAAAATTTGTTGAAGCTCAAAATAAGCAGTGTGCAAGCTTTTGATTTCCACAGTGAGTTTTTTTTTTAGTTGAAATGAAAATTGTGAAGTGAAAAAGCTATCAACAAGCTACCAGTTCAAAACCAAAAGTAATATGAACTTGAAACAAGCTAAACACACTGGAAATAAGCTAATAAGTACAAATGAACAAACTGAAAAGCTCAAATAAGCAAATAAGCAATTCTAAATCCCTAACACTGTGAAGGCCTGAATGGGACCACCTGCAGACCTCTGTGGGGCCCACAAATCAGCTCAGGGGTCTAAAACAAAAGTTGATACAGAAAGCTGGCTGGGAGGGCTTTAAAATAAGCTAGGGCTCAAAGGCTGGGGTCTACAAATAAGCTCTAGGGGGTCTTGTAAAGTTGGGTGCAAACACTGAGTACTCAAAGTACTCAATGAGATGTGGGTAACTTGGGAGGCAAAATAAGCTATGGGCAAGAGGTCTGAGAACCAAAATAAGCACTGAAACAATGAGCTGGGCTAACAAGCTTTCTAAAATGCCAAAGGTTGGGGGCTTATGTCCACAAACAAATTCAGGGTGAGCTTATGAAAGTTGTACAAAAGCTGTGACACAGGGGAGGTTAAAGCTCAACAAGCAAGTTCAACAGAGCTTTTTAATAAGCAAATGAGTTCCAAATTCAGATTTTCTTTTTGAAACAGGTTCACAAGCTTCCAAATAACATAAAACAACAAGAATGAACAACTTACAACCTCTAATGAACCCTGTGCAATGCAATGAATTTCATCCCATTTTCTCAGACTTGGATTTTTTACTTTTATAAAAATGAACTAGGTTTGACTTTGGTGAGATTTGAGTGATTCTACAAGACTTGATATGTTATACTAAGCTGACATGAGATGAAATTAAGCAAACATAACAACTTATGAACTGATTTGAATGATTACTAATCCTAAAAACCTAACAGTGACTTGATAATGAGAAATTTAAAAGAGCTTTCGACTTTTTTTTTTCCAAATGAGACCTGGTTTTTATGATTGTAATGAACTATTAGGACCTAATGTATCATGTAACAACAAAGAACAACAAGGAAAACAGGCCTGCACACAGATTTGCAACAGATCCAAACACTCCTATAAAATTGTGCAAATGAGATTTTCAAACACTTAGACTGATTCACCCCATGAAATAGGTCCATGATGTGTTTCGCGGGAGCAAAGTGCAAGCTCAAACCACGAGTTCGTTGTCCCAACGAGGGTTGAATATGGATCTCGTCACTCAAGACCGTGAGCTATGTGTGATGAATTGGTTAAAAAGGAGGTTTTGGTTTTGTTTATACTACAACGACAAATTAAAGTAAAGGAAAGCGGTAAAATGACATGAAATAAGTAAACAAGTAAAGTTGCATGAATAAAATGACTAAAGAAAGCGGTAAATGAAAGCGATAAGTAAATAAAGCGGTAAATGAATTTAAAAGACAATGTGTTTGCAAAGCGACGCGAATAAGTTCGTTAAGCTTGAGGTAAAAGTTTGCAACGAGTTATTCTCCTTTCTCGAGATTAGTTATTAATTAATCTTTTGAAGAGATATTAACTCAAGACGAGTGAAATAATCGTTCAAAGATTTCGTCTTTAAATAATTAACTCACACGTCTAAGCAATCTTTCGATTACTTATCACAAACGTTTAACACTCTCACTAAACTCACAAACTCGAGTGACTAAGCAAACACGTTTTAAAACTACTCACGACTCATATTAAAATTTAAAGCGATAAAGAAATTAAAAGACTTGTAAATATTAAAAGTAATTAAAGTTTAAAACTAAAAACTAAAGACACGAGACTAAAATAAGAAAACGACTCTAAAAAGATTTAAAGAAAATTCGACAGCATAACGTTTAGATTTAAGAAAATAAAAACCTCACTCGATAAACGATGAGGGAAAATAAAAGCCTAGCTCGGCTTGAAAAAGAAATAAGAAAAGAAGAATAGAAAACAAGACACGACTCAAAATAAACTTGGACTAAAAATAAACTTGACGCAATAAAAACTAAACNACAGATCCAAACACTCCTATAAAATTGTGCAAATGAGATTTTCAAACACTTAGACTGATTCACCCCATGAAATAGGTCCACACTGTTGACTTATGATGTAGTAAACTTGTTTTGACACAGAAACATCAGTGATAACCACAAATTTCTCAGAGATCAGTTTGAATCTAATTGAAAGTGAAAATGAGGACAAGTATGCAAAGTGGAATCTAATGAACTAGTACCAGATTTTAAGCAATATTATGACTAAAGAACACTAAATAAGCACAAAGAACTAGAAATAAGCAGTTGAACAGTAAAATCACAAAATTACACTAAATTATCTAAATATTGAAAATTAAAACTTACAAAAGACCTTTGCTCAAAACAAGGCCAAATTTGCTCAAGGAGCTACTCTACAAGCTCCTAGCTTATTAGAGATAAGCTAGGTATAAGTCCATCTTGCCCCTCTATTGTAGGCAACTTCCTTAGCATTCCACAGTCCAAAGCAAAAGGTACCCTGTGATTTGTTACTGATTTTTTTTTCTTTTTATGTTTATTTATTGATTTTAACAACCTAAATGAGCTTATGAAACAGTAAGACTAGATTTAGAACATGCTTAAGGTAAAAAGGGAAATTTCACTTGAAAATGTAAAACTGGAATGTAGCTTATGAAACTTTCAATAGAGATTTAAAGGAAGCTTAAATTACAATACAGGAACTGAGTACAAGCTTTAGAAAGCAGTTTTAATAACTAAAAATTACTTTTACACTAATTCGACATTGAAATTGAACTAAAAATCTACACAGTGGTCTTCTTCATCTCTTCTCCTTTTATAAGTGACTTTCAGAGCTCCTTGGGTCCCACTGAGTGTTCCCCATCATAAATATCAACCATTGGATAGCTAACATTCAATCTTGGCCCTTGGCGTGTTTTGGCGCCAAAATAAAATAGTGCAAATTGCACTGTTAAATACCAACTGGGGGGTGGTGCATTTAATGCTGAGGTGAAGGGTAGGGGATAGTGGTTTGGGCGGTGGGATGTGATGGAGATTGTGGGAGGAGGTGAGGTGATGGTGCAGTGCAAGTTGGAGAAGAAATGAGGGAAAGGGGAGGGAGTTTGACTGGGTTTGACCCCGTGATAAATATCACGGGATGTGGGTTTGGGCCAGGGAACATGGGCCAAGGGTGTAGATGGGTTTGTGTTGTGTTTGGACTTGGATTATGTTTTGTTTTGGGTTGGATTTAATAAAAATGGTCCGTTTGGTTTAGAGTTATCACAAGGACCAAATGTGTAGTTTTTGGAAATTTGAGGGACTGAATTTGTAATTTTCCCAAAGTATCTTCAAGGGCCATTATTGCCATAATTCAATAATACAAGGACCATGATGCTTGACACGAGTTAATCGTAGTATATATTATTTCCAAAGGAATACTCGTGAAAGTATTTCCCCGGGTCGTGGTCCCAACGAAGGAATGAATAGGATTATCGGTTCAAGTCGTGATTGTGTGAATTGAATAGGAAAAAGGGAGATATTTGGATTTTAAAACTACGGATAGCAAACATAAACTAAAAGGCAACAATAAAGCATATAAGACAAGCACGTAAAGCACTAACAACCTAAAACGCAATCTAATCTAAAAAATACGCACTTACGGGAATCTTAAAAGCAACTAAGTAAGCATATAAATCTAGAGGCAAACTAATTATACAAAGTAAAGGTAATAAATCTAGTTGCAAGCTTAATAATCTAAGATTAACGATAAAAGCTAAAAATTACAAACTAGACTATATTACGCAAGCAAATAAGAGATAAACGATAAAAGGATATACTTGTTAAGCAAATTATCACGATCCTTAAATGTGGTTTATTATTTCAATTAGGTCCTCTATTGATGAATCAATATCTTTTACAAATAATATTCTCTCCCAACGTTGGTTTAGAAATAATTTTATAAACATATATCGATATCTAGATTAAAAACCAATTATTTTCACGGCTTTTGCCCGTTTAAACAACCAAAATTTCAATCCAAGTAATTTAAAATTACTAACCAATATTTTGTTTAACTTTTTATAAAACCACACTTAATTCACGGAACAATCTACTCAACAAGCATAATAACGATCTACTCACTACTCATATTAATTAAACTAATAAACACAAATATTTCAACAAACATAAACATATTAATAAACTAATTATCTAAAAGCGAAAAGGATGAGAAAATAGAACCCGATCTAAGAGATGACACAAAATTAACCACCCGATCTTATAAACTAAACAAACCATAAAGTTTAATTCTTTAAAAGCTTTAATAAAACCAAATAGTTATTAAAGTTTGTGACTTTATTAACTAATTAGCTTATTATGACTAAAAAGTAATAAACTTTATTGATAAACTAGCTTATAAGACCCTTAAGCTCCGGCCTTAGCGGTAGAAATGATGAGAAACATAGAAAAATCAAAACTTTATTAGGATTAAGCAATAATAATGGCCAAATAAGCTATGAAAGAGCTTATTGGTTGATAAAGCTACAAACTTTAAGTGAAATAACCTAATAAAAGGCTAAAGATTAAAACTTTATGATAAAAACCTAATAGATCTAAGATAATAAGCTAATTTTATAAGAAAAAGTAATAAAGGTGCAAACTTTTTAAGAAATTAGTATTAAATCTATAATAATAAACTAATTGATGACTTTTAATAAAAGAAAAACTAATAAAACTCAAATATTTTTGGGTTTTTATAAAGTAATTTGTAAAATAAAGAGTAGATCTAAATTTATAAAAGCATTTAAAACAAAATATTAAAAGAGTGTGTATTAAAGAAGCTAGATCTAAATAGATAATAAGTTTTCATGACTTAATAGAAAAGAAAAAGAAAAGAGTAGAAGTAGAATAAATAAAACATTGAGTAAGAAACAAAATCTTCATCTTCATAATATTAAGCTAAAAGGTTGATTACAATAAGCATTTTATAAGCTAAAAGTTACATTAAAAATTATCTAATGCATAAAAAGTTACTACTCTAAATAATACTACTTTTATTCTACTCCTAGTTTATTAGCTACTCCTACTCTAGAGAGAAAAATAAAGACAAGTGTGTGAAAGTTATGTAAGGAAGGCTGATCAATTTTGCGTTGGATCTCGTGCTATTTATTGGCATCATCATTGGCATTCTCGATCCTTCCTCCAAGTCCTAAGGATAACAGCTCATTGCGCTTCTGTGGCGTGATTTCATTGGTTGTTGAAAGAGAGTAGCGTCATTATTGAAACGTGGCAGAACATGATTTGTTGGGGCATTAATAGAGCGTGTGAGAGTGGCTGAAGAGTGCATCACGCGCCTATCATGAATTAATTTGAAGTGTAGGATTCAAGCGCTGGTCAATCACATGCAATCCTTCATTTTACTCTTTAAAATTTCATGAGACTCGTTTGTTGCAAAGGATGCCTTTATTTGTTGTATCTTGCAAATATCTTCTTTCCCACTCTTTGATTATTTATTCTTCTTTTTGTCTCTATGTCAACAAGGAGAAGGCCACATGCTTTGCAACTTGTAGTAATTGCAACATTTCATTTAGTCATTTATCCATAGCAGCTCACGTGTCCCATTTCTTCTTTTCATTCATTTGTCGTGACACGCGACACCATATTTGCTTCTCCGTATTTTTTTTTATCTTTTGTCGATAGTGAAATTGGAGGTCAAGACTTCACGTGGCCATCTTTTTCATTTGTTTCTTCATTTCATCTGTTCTTTCTTTCTCGTGAATGCCATAAAAAAGAATCCAATTTCTATCTTCTCATAAGCCACGTCATTTTGTTCTTCTCAAAAATGAATCAACATATTTTGAAATATAAGAATCTTGGGCTTCACTTTCAAGTTGGGCCTGATATATTTTTCATTATTTGGGCTTGAATTTCCTGGGCTTCGTTTAATCTTTCGCTTATTTGACTTTTTCCTCGATGCTCCAAATAAAATTATCGTTGATCACATAATTTCGTGCTCTTTCCAAATCCCATGCTCGTGTTTGTCCATTTTGGTCTTTATTTTGTCAATTTTCCATATCCTTTACCTGCACATTCACAAACACAAAAACATACATATATTTGGCATTTATGGTCGGGTTTTGGTCTTTTTGGTCCGTTTTATAAGGTAAAAGGTATGTGTAATTACACACATACCAAAATCCCCCAGACTAAGGTATTGCCGTGTCCTCACGCAATGTAATCACGTCACGCATTTGATATAAATAATTTAGAAACTCTTTTTACTAACTTTGAAAAGTAGCAAGAACGTTCAAAAGAGATTTCAAAATCATTTATTCCCTAAAACGCCCCGTTTATCCATTTTATTCCACGTACTAACTTTAAACTACTTATTTTTGTATTTTTATATTTTTCTCACTTATTCATGAGACGGTATGTTGACTTTCATTATTATGTAATAACGTTTAGGGTCAATAAGTAGGAACACGACTCATGAAGAAGTGACCATACGGATAAAGTTCGTCATCCTTGATTTTTCACAAGCCTCCAAACTAAGCTTAAAAACGAGATCACAGCCTACTTACAAGTTAGATGCTAACGCTACTCATGGAAGTTACTTGTGTAATAACCTCTCGCTCCCATTTTCCTAATTGATGGTATCTATTTATTTTATTTTTGTTGAGAAATGAATTTCTTCATATTTTCTCGTTTCGATATGATTTTAGTCCAATAAAGATACTAAGTTTAGACGCTAAGTAGTTTTTAATCCTTCTCTCGAGAACCGTTGCATACAAAAATGAGGTCCACATCAAGGTCTCTGATTTACCACGATTTTGAGGAGTATCCCTTTTATTGGCGACTGAAACAACTCATCTACGAGTCCAGAGACAGAAGCTTTTATTAGGACCTCCCCGAAGTCAAGGTTTGGCATTTTTAAAAACATTTATTCAAGCACATTAACATATTAGCCCTCCGCCTTTTACAANATCCCTTTTATTGGCGACCGAAACAACTCATCTACGAGTCCAGAGACAGAAGCTTTTATTAGGACCTCCCCGGAGTCAAGGTTTGGCATTTTTAAAAACATTTATTCAAGCACATTAACATATTAGCCCTCCGCCTTTTACAACAATTACAACATCGGCTGCGAACCGGCAAGATGTAATAGTCTTATTATGACTTTGGAATTTCCTCTGCCTTTTTGAAGTCTACAACATCGGCTGCGAACCGGCAAGATGTAGAAAACTTTTATGGTTTTGGATTATATTTTCTTCATTATTCATTCATTATTAGTTGCCAAACCCCAAGTCCTACGGCTTTTATAACAATCCCAACATCGGTTGCGAGCCGGCAAGATGTGATAGTCTATTACACCGTAACACTGGCAGTACCTTGATGTGTACCCAACTCTCATAAGCAAAAATCCTTTTGACAAGAACCAAAAACTAAGTATCACCAAAACCTAACATCTTTAATTATTTTACACAATATATGGGGTGAAACAATTTTGTGGGAGCAAAAAGCCACAAGTACCTTCGATGAGCTCTAAAGAGAACCAACTACTCCACGCTTAGCATCTAACTTCTAAATAAACTCTATCATTTCGCGTTCTTCGCAAATTTAAAATCTCAAATAATGATATTCGTGGATGCTTAGCCGATAATCAAGCCACGCAAATATAAAGTCAAATACGGGAACTTGCAAACTCTTAGAAAGAATTCGCGTTTCATAGCTCCTAGTGTAAGAGACTAGCGAAAGCTCTTCAAGCCCTGCATGTTAAAAGTCAAGTACGGGAGCCAACAAAAGAGTAGCTCCTTGTGTACAAGACTACCAAAAGCTTTGATGATCATCATTGGTTAAAGGAACTAGCTAGGGCTCAACATGCCTGGATCAAGTCAAATTTTTATTCCTACCTTCGCCAGCTGGAAAGTCAACAAGGTGTCAAAAACTTATATTTTTGCACTTTTTTTCACATAATTTTCATCATTTTTTTATCAAATTTTTCAAAATTTTTCAATTTTTTTTTTCATTTTTTGCTTTTTTTTTAGGAAAAACGGGGTTGCGAGAGTAAACGACTAAAATGAAAGTGCAAGGCAAAAATCGAATCGAAGATTCACCCCCCCCCCCGACTAAAGGTAAACATTGTCCTCAGTGTTTTAAAGGTAAGGGTAATCCTACGAAAATCAAAGGCCGTTTATTAATTATGCCAAAAGATAAACGTTAGTCGATAAGATTAGGATATATGGATGAGCAACGAATGCTGAAACTCGAGTTGAGACAAAACAACGAGCACGAGAGTCTTCATTATTCGGGCAAATCCTGGACATACACAAACAACAACGAAACACGAGATATGGAAGAGGCGCACCTCCTCACGTCACATTTCTCACAACACACTTATTATAAAATAGAAAGAAGATAGAAAGATAAGCATGGGGTGCCTCCCACAAAGCGCTTATTTATTAACGAGTCGTATAGCTTAGACTCGCCCCGAATTTACTTAATCTTGGAAGAGCAAATTGAACGGACACCCGGCACGAAAAACGGAGATGCCGGGGTCAAAGGCGGTATCCTCACTCCCGGTGGAGTGAAGGAGAGGAGAAATCACATCATATATGAAGAAGGGAAGAAAGATTTTTATCACGATTAAGATCAATTCTTCATTTTCAAAAGCAAATTTTTCAATTTTTATGTTTTGAATTTCATCGTTAAAGCTCATTTGGTGATTTTCAAAAATCTCGGGAGGGAGAGGTGGGGTGATGTCATCAATAAGTACGTCTCCCCCCAGACTAAAATCTTTCTCAAGATCAAAATAGAAGTGATCATACTCCGGAGGAGATATGATGTGAGAAAGTTCACCGGAGAACTCCTCAAAATGAAACGAATCATACTCGGGAAGAGAGATATAAGCATGAGAAGTGGTACTGCCACGACTCATCTCTTATGTACGATCGATATCAAAGCAAAAGGCTTCATAAGCCGAGAGAGAATAATCGGGATGAAAAGTGGGATTGCCACTTATCTCCTCTTTGGTATCAAAAGTAAAGCTCTCATATTCGGGTAAAGAATCATCAGAATGAGAAAGAAGGGTGTCGGTCTCCTCCAAATGAAAGTCATTATCCCCGAGGGGAGTAGAAAGTAGGAAGAGAGACTCTACCATAGAATCAGAAGAGGGAGTGGGATTGCCACTCAAAGGAAGAATCGACTTCTGAACTTCTGAAGGTTCATCCTCATCACTCTCGTCGGAATATGAAAAGTGGATAGTGTTAGGATGACCTGGTCCTTGCTGGCAATATTGATTTATATAGCTTTTGTGATTACCAAGGACCCTAATTTGTGCAATCTCAGCGGGAATGTAATCGGAATGATGATCACTCAAAACAGTGGTAGAGTCATAAAGGACTCCAGTATCCTACTGATAGTGATGTTGTGTCATATTCTTGATCAAATCATAAGCTTCTTGTGGAGTCTTTTGAATGAGATTGCCTCCAGAAGCCAACATGATTTTGTCTCGAGCGATCATATTTATGCCATGATATAAGGTTAAGATTTGATCAAGGAGCAAAATTCTATGATCCGGACATCTCTGCAACAAGTATTTGAATCTCTTCCAAGCTTCAAATACTGATTCTCTATGCAATAGCCGGAAATTTAGAATATCTCTTCTAAATTGCATCGTTTTTGAATATGGATAGTATTTTGAAAGAAACTTGAGGCACATCTCGTCCCAAGTATGAATTGAATGGGTTTTAAGAGTGTAAAACCAAGATTCGGCTTCATGGGTTAACGAGAAGGGAAAGAGATTCAAACGGATGTTGTCTAGAGAAACTCCATTTTGTTTGAAGAATTGAGTGTTCGATAGAAATTTGTCCAAATGATGATTAGCATCTTCATCTTCAAAACCGTGAAATTGGCA
>LBNU01038784.1:58744-70353 GCA_014162995.1 Artemisia annua
TATGACGTCTGAATACATCAGTTCAGGCCTCGTTCTTCAAAGACTATGACGTTTGAACATCGCAGTTCAAGCCTCGTTCTTCAATATCATCTTTATGGTGTCTGCTGACAACACTTCAGGCCCCGTTCATCAATGAAAAGAAAGGTGTACGATTCAGTGCGCCTTATCTTCGGAAGAAGAGAAATCTTCTTGGTTTTTGATCATCTTCAACAACATGCTTCATGCTCTCTCCATGTTCGTTCATTCATCAAGTGAATCTACCTTTCTTTGATCGAATTCTTATACACTTGGTCAATCAAAAATTACAACCTCGTTTGCAATTTTTGAGGGGGAGAAGGGTGAATGAAAGACATGACTGATACTATTTTTCATTCACTTGCTACTCGGGTGAATGAAATACTTGATTGATAGTATTTTTCATTCACTTGCTACTCAATCAAAAATGGCAAACTTCGTACGAAATTTTTGAGTGTATGCTTATTCACTTACTTTGGATGCAATTTTTGATTTTTGTGCTTATTCAATCAAAAATGGTAAACTAAGTGTGAATAAACTACATGATTAAGTGTATTTTTATTCACTTACTACATGATGATTGATGCTTGAAGGATGGTTATTCGACTCTCCTCAGACACCTAATGCTCCATTTACTAAGAATGACTGGGATTTATGTTTGATGAATACTTCCAAGCTTCAACGAATGGTGAACATCTAGTTTCTGAAGCTCCTTCTTCGGTTTCTGTTGGCTCTTGGTTCATCTTCTTACATCTCCATTGAGCTAGATGCACTAGGTTGAAGTATTTCTCAGAAGACTCACGAAACCCAATCTCCAGTTATTCTTCAAGGTGTTGATAATGACTATCATGATAATGAAGCTGCACATGAATAATGATCCGTCTTCTGGTATTCCTTTCCCAAAACCGGACTCTGAAGAATCCCCTTCTTCACGGATTGTTGTTCCTTCTAATGTGCACTCTATAAATCAACCACAAGAATGTAAAGAAAATGTCGGCTAAGAATTTGGAAATGGAATGTTAAGTGATCACAAGAGTTTACTTGGTATTGTTTATTTGAGATTGAAGTGAAATTTTACGGGTATGTGTACTTAGTATCTTCGGGATCCTTGTTCGAGCCTTTAATCTCTACATTGACGATGACTTGGGTATCTAGTTATTTTGGTAAATCTTCTCTTCTATTGCCACAAAATAACTATCACATTCAGTGTCACAACTCACACGAAGTTGTCGGTATTCAAGAGGTGATGTACGTCTTATACTCGATGGTTGGATGGTTGAAGAGTATAGAGTACTTAGGGATTCGATGCATGAAGTCTCTACACCGCTCTTTGTCATACAATGGTGCAAGTTTAAGTCACAAAAACGGGGAATTCTACTTCATCTTCAAGTTGGGAATATCGGGTTTACTTCACAAAGTGGTCTTAGCAATAGCCGACTTTTCATAAGGGTTGATAAGATAGTCATAAGAGAGTTTTTCTGTAGCAGTTGATTCTCACAGGATACATCTAAGCATATGTTGTTCTTCTCACAAAATTTCAAGTTGTATGTGCATATAATGTGTGGCTGATTCTGAAGTATCAAAAATAGCAAAGGGGAAGGAGACATACATCGGAATGCACAACGAGTACACGTGATGAGCTTTATACTTCTTCCTAACTGAAGTTATCCCGGGAAGTTAAATGTCATAACCGCAGAGAAGATCAGTGTTCTAACTCGTTCTTTTGGTGTATTATTCCACCTACGTGGGGGAAGAGATGTAAGAAACAGTTTCTGATGATAAAAGAGGTACAAGTGTGCTTCAGGTTTTTGAGCTTCATAGAATGAGACTGATTGCATCATTTCAACTACTTGGGGGAAGTGGTCTCTGGATACTTTTGGTACGCATTACTTCAGCCTTTCAGCTGGAAGAAAGATGAGAAGAACTATTCAAGCGTGAGATGATACTTTGCTAAGCTACCAAAGCTTTATAATGAGGAGGCTAAAATTCGACGATTTGGTGGTGCCTAGTGATTAACTCAGCTGTGAGATTCTAGTGATTTGTTAACTACTTGCGCTTGGTGAATTGTTGTAACTTAAGTCGTTTCGATTAGTCTGATTGTAATTTGACGTTGTGAGTTAATCCTTACGACTTGACTCATTACGATCGGATCTATTGTAACTTGACTTGTCGCAACTTGACACTTAGTGCAGATTGTGACTTATCCAAGATCTCACTCTAAGTCATAATCGCATATCACATCTTTCGGTTTCTTTTGTTGACTTTAGTAAAATCCCGGGAGAGAATCGATCTCTCGGTTTAAGTCACAAGAGTTGTAAAACTCCGCTTAAGATTATTTCATGGCATCTACAGCTTCAGGAACCTCAAAAGCTTTGGTGGTGAAAGTTTAAGAAGTGTTGATTACTGTCTTCTTCAACGTACCGACTAATTCTCTCTGTTTGGTACTCATGTCAACATCTTCTTAAACTAATCAGTGATTGCTCAGGGCTCAAGAATTTCATGAATGAGTTTATCGGGATAGTTAGATTCGGGAACTACCAGGTTGACACACGTATGGGGTATGGAGATTAGGTCTCCGGTGACTGAATAAATTTCCAGGGTATACTACGAGGAAGGACTTGGGCACAGCATGTTATCTGTTGGTCAACTTTGGAATTCCAATCTCGAAGTAGCTTTCAGTAAACACACGTACTTTATCAGAAAATTGGATGGTGTTGATCTTCTTCAAGGCAAACGTGTCACTATCTTGTACACCATCTCGATTTGACATGATGCAGTCCTCTCACATCTAATTGTTGTCTAAGGCCTCAAAGAACCAATCGTGGCCATAGTACCTTTGCGTTAATGACTTGCACTTTGGTACCACAAATGATCCTCCTCTTTGTATCTTGAACAACGTCTACCGAGACTATTGTTCACAAAAGGATCATCTTTGTTTGGCTAGTCAACTGCGCTAATGCAAAAAGTATACCCACTAACCCAATAATGTCAACACCAGCATGGAAGGTCCTCTTACCATACAAATGGCAGTCACTAAAGTTGTCATTGAATTCTTCGTTGGTTATGCTACAGATCATTAGGGATACCGAATCTACTACTTACAAACCCGACAAGTCTTGGAATCCGTTCAAGTCAAATTCTTTGAGCTGTCTGAGCAAATGGCTTCTGCACACATCAGTGTAGGACCCGCGTCTAAACTTTTGTCTTCTGAACCAACCAGTTCAGCTATTGTACAATATCCCACTCCTGCATGTACCGTATGTACCATCTACCGATAAGGATTTGGAGATCTCGGCTAAACAAATGGTTGATGAATACTTTGAGCCTCCAATTGGTGATACACCGGTACCACCAGCCATCGCAGCTCATGCTCCAAACGAACAAAATGGTCTATCTTGTTCTACTTCAATGGCTCAAGACACTCCATCAGCAAGTCATTCATCAACTTCATCATACATACAATCTCCTTCCGTACATCAAAGTACTGCAGTCGACGAATCGTTTGAAGTAAATCCATCTGCTCCACCTGATGTTGCTCCGTTCTAAGACACATTTGCTCCTGAATCTTCTTCTAAAGCTTCTTCTTCAGGAGATCTTAACACAAGCACATCAATGTCCTAACCGCAACCACATGATCTTCACTATAATGGGAATTCGACTCAACCGGTGTCCACTCGAAGGCATCTGGACACACTTGCCTTATGGTGCTTTTATAATTCCATACAATTCTATCGTCTCTTGTTAGCCCTGAAAATAATGTTATATGTTGGAAATTGCATTAGTTAAAAGCACAAGGACTAGTTCTGTCAATAGGACATAGTTTTAGTGTTTTGTAGTATATATACTCTCCTAGTTGCAACTAGGAGAGGTTGGATGTTCATTGTAATAATAAGGTGTGTGTGGTTTCTCCTCTTTCTCTCTCTAGAAAACACACACACCTTCCCCAATTCTTTAATCTAATATACCATGTTTAACCTTTATTTCGAGCATCCCCGACCTCCTGAATAGTGATTTATTGGTTATAACAAGTGGTATCAAGAGCTAACCAGGGGCGATTCGTGGTGTTTTTGGGTTGTTTTAGATTCTAGTCGATTGGTTTGGTGAGATTCGTGGTGTTTACACTTTGGGTTTCATCTAGATCGTTCATATAGGCTACTAGGAGTTTGTGTGATTTGGTTTTTGGGTTTTTATGGTGATTTTCATGGCTAATTCGTGGGTATTCGTGGTTTTTGGAGTTCGTACGTTCCTGCCCTAGTTTAGCGAGTATGATGCGTTCTTTAGCGAGTATCATAATCAGTTTAGCGAGTATGGGCAAGAAGTTTGCGAGTATGGCATGTTTTCTTGCGAGTATGGCTTAGGTTTTGCGAGTATGCAACTTTCTAGCGAGTATGGACTCGTTTTTTTTAGCGAGTATGAGCCAAAGGTTTTTGCGAGTATGCAACTTTCTAGCGAGTATGGACTCGATTTTTTTAGCGAGTATGAGCCAAACTTTTGCGAGTATGGCTGATATTTTTTGCGAGTATGGAACCAACTTTGCGAGTATGGGGATTCTTGCGAGTATGAAGACCTTTGCGAGTAACCCAAGTTTAGCGAGTATGGTAAGGGTTTGAGAATTGCGAGTATGGGTTTGAGATCTTAGCGAGTATGAGCAAAAAAAAAAATAGTATTTTGGCGGGAAAAGTTGAGTAAAATTTATTTTCTACAGGAGCTTAAACGTTCAATTTTTACGCGAGATTCATAATTTGGTATAACGTTGAAAATTTTGACCAAAAATTCAAATTTTTCGGTACAATTTGGCGTAAAAATTTTTAAAACTCAAATTTTTCTTGCAACCTTAGACTCGCATTTCATAGTGATTTTCAAAGTTTGGGCGAGAAATTTTTCAACTTCAATTTTTGGAGGGAAATTTGGAAATCACTAAAATAAACCCTAATATCACCACACCCAATACTTGATATTATTGGTACACCTTATACAAGAACATGATTCATTAACTTGTTTCATTACATGAATACCAATATATCACCTCACCCACTTCATGATATCATTGGTAGACCTTATACAGAACATGATTCATTTATTTGTTTCATTACATAAATACCAATATATCACACCTCAAAACACACCACGTTTTGCTTAAAAAGATCCTGATCAAGAATCATAATACAATGACGATGGCTAATATCAGAAGTTTGTGACTACAAGGAGAATTCTTTATTATTTATTTGGGTTTGAAGTGAAGTTTTACGGATGCGTACTTATTTATCTCAAAGTCTAGGGGTTGATGGATGCATGACTTTCGAAGATACTTGTTGGGCACATACATATGTTAACCTAGGAGTTACGTTAATGGTGACGACGACTTGGTTTATCTAGTTTTCATAGGTCAAGGGGTGGACGGACGAAGACCTAGTTAACTATCACTTAAAGGAGTTACGTTGTAGTGCTCAGTGTCACACGTAGTTGTGGATAATCAAGAGGTGTTACGTCTCATACTTGATGGTTGGTTGGTTGAAGAGTATTGAGTACTTAGGGATTCGATGGAGTACGAACTCTCTACACCGTTCTTAGTCACTACACGAACCACAAGCTTAAGTCACAAGTCTGGGGAATCTTACTTCATTCTCAAGTTCGTCATATTGAGTTCTTCTTTATGAGGTTAATGGAAATAGCCGTCATTGTTCATTCAGAGGTTGATAAAGAGTTAGACAATTTCAAATGGTATCGTTAGTAGATTGGGATTATCAACATCTTCACACGTGCTGAGTATGGTCTATGCTAAAGGTGCTTCCGGTTACAACTACATATACACATTGGTATGCTGATTTCGATGAGATCGCAATCATCAGGGGAGAGAAATGTGTACTAAATATGTACTTTATGAAGTACTAAAGGTTCACGTGACCAGGCTTAATCGTTTCTACCTTTGTTGATTACATGTGTACGTTATGGGCTGATTATAAGATAGCTGGAATGCATTTGGTGAAGATGAAGATGTTGATACATTGTACCCCCGAACAGAAAATCTTGAAGAAAGTCGAGTCTACAGTCGTTTTACTTATTCCGCTGCATGTTTGAAGACTAAAGACGGTTCGCATGTGTTTATCATAAAAGACTTCTTCAAAGTTAGGGCATTCATCAGAGATGTTGTCAGTTTGGGGGAGAGCACTAATTAGGGGAGAGTGTATTGTAATGGCCAATGTTAATCCCTAATTAGATTCACTCACATTGTTCCTCTACAAGTCAAAGTGATGGCAGCTGAGAAGACTCAGATGGATAAGTGAAGCTATGGTGCTTGAAGACCACTCTCGGAGCTGCAGTGCTTATGTTTTGTATTGTGTTTTACTTAATTGTGCTTGTAGGGAACAATGTAAGCAATTTCCATATAACATTACTTTGGGGAGAGATTGTTAGCCCTGAAAATAATGTTATATGTTGGAAATTGCATTAGTTAAAAGCACAAGGACTAGTTCTGTCAATAGGACATAGTTTTAGTGTTTTGTAGTATATATACTCTCCTAGTTGCAACTAGGAGAGGTTGGGTGTTCATTGTAATAATAAGGTGTGTGTGGTTTCTCCTCTTTCTCTCTCTAGAAAACACACACACCTTCCCCAATTCTTTAATCTAATATACCATGTTTAACCTTTATTTCGAGCATCCCCGACCTCCTGAAGAATGATTCTTGGTTATAACATCTCTTAGTATGGGAATTGGCACCATCTCCAGACTGTACAATGTTTATTACTCTTAGATGGATCCTAAAGAGAAATCTGATGAGCATGATGACGTTCTGAACACAAGGCAAGGGTTGCTGCTAAGGGTTATCATCAAAAGAAAGGCATTGATTTTGAGGAATCGTTCACTCAGAGTGTTTCTATCAAAGTTATCAGAATGTTTCTCGCCAATGCTGCAACTCGGGCAAATGGATTCTCTAGTGATGTGGTGGACTTCACTTCGCAAGGACAGAGTTTCAGCTGGCAGATTTCTTCACTAAAGCACTTCCTGGAGAACGGTTTCGATTTATTCTCCAGCAACTTGGTTTGGAGGGTCTCATGCCAGTATCACTCAAAAGTCTTCAGGAAGGGAATGAGGAGTAATGGATTCGCTTCATATATCCTTTTATATATTATATAGTACCCAGAAAAGAAAAATACAAAAATATAAAACCTATAAAAACCATAAAAATCAGAAAAACTCAAAATACCAAAAAATAGTTTGNATCAGAATGTTTCTCGCCAATGCTGCAAGTCGGGCAAATGGATTCTCCAGTGATGTGGTGGACTTCACTACGCAAGGACAGAGTTTCAGCTGGCAGATTTCTTCACTAAAGCACTTCCTGGAGAACGGTTTCGATTTATTCTCCAGCAACTTGGTTTGGAGGGTCTCATGCCAGTATCACTCAAAAGTCTTCAGGAAGGGAATGAGGAGTAATAGATTCGCTTCATATATCCTTTTATATATTATATAGTACCCAGAAAAGAAAAATACAAAAATATAAAACCTATAAAAACCATAAAAATCAGAAAAACTCAAAATACCAAAAAATAGTTTGTTTATTAGGCATGTCTTCTGGCATCGTCAGAAGTTCAAAATGTTTTCAAAACATGCCTATATGGCTTACAGTCATTTAAGGCTATAACCCGCGCTTCAAATTTATGGCTTACAGTCATTTTAGGCTGTAACCCGCGCTTCATCATTATGGCTTGCAGTTACTTCAGACTGCAACCCGTGCTTAAATTATGGTTTGCTATTACTTCAGATAGCAACCCGGTCTTCAAAATCCGTGTAAAAACACGTTTTCATGTTTTCACTGTGTGCGGATTATCCGAAAGGTTGTACGCTTCAGTGCAGCCTTTCTAGTTAAAGAAGAGAAGTCTTCTTTTCCCAAAATCTCTTTCTTCTAAATATTCTTCAAAAGAGATTTTGTGGTGTACAAGGTGGCCATTGGTCTTAAATTTTCCCGTATACGTTACCACTCACATTAATGGCTACTAAACGTTAAAATGGAAAAACATGTCATTAATTGAGGGGGAGCGTATGTGCTCAAAATTTCTGTACCTTTAAAAACTTTGTGCACCAGCCACAGTGAAAACTCAAAAAGTGTCTCATAATCAGTAAACATTTAAAATTTTGTCACATGTCTCTCCAAAGCTTTTTCGAAATCATTTAAATCAATTGAGATCACAAAATCTCAAAAGATTTGAAATTTTATGATCGGGGGAGAGAATGTGATTTAAATATAAAAACTGATTTAAAAGTGATGTTTTGGACTCATAAAGAATATTTGTGGACTTTCGAGAACGCTCCCTTGTGTGCTAAAATGTTAAAGTTTTTGGATAATCAAAGCACATATTAAGGGGGAGTTTTGGACTCAAAAGATCGCTCCCTTATGTGCTAAAAATTTTTAAAAGATTTTGGAGCTTGAACTAAGCACACATTGAGGGGGAGCAAATGATTTAAAATGATGAATAAATGATCTCTTTTGCAAGCTCACCCATATGTGCCAAAGTTTTTCAAAATTGATTCAATCAATGGGCACATATTGGGGGGAGCAAGTGGCTTAGAGTCTTTCGCGGGTTTTTACAAATTCAAGTAAAGACCGTGAATTGCTTATGACTCAGAATTTGACTCATGAATTGACGAAAATTGAAAAGTCGTGAATCGAAAAGACTAGTCCTGGCCGGGTAATAATTTCAAGCTGGTCTAACCAGTGATGTAAACGTGTCTCGAAGATGACTGGTCCAAGTAGAATGTACCGTTTTCGAGAAACTCTTCTTAGATATATACTTTGACGGGTCTAACTTCCTTTTTTAAGGAATGTTAACGACTTCAAGTTAGTTATTAGGGCTAGTTATCACCTAAAAACTGATAATGGATCCCTTTAACTAAGCAACGTAAACGTGTCCCTCGGGTATATGTCTATTAAGAGCCGATCAATTCAAATAAGTGCAACTCACCCCGACATGTGCAAATTTCTTTCTTCCTATAAGCACATGTTAAGGGGGAGCATTTGAAAAATGATAAAACTCTCAAGGTGTTAACAAAAATGTGTTTCTTTATCATAAACACCTTGAGAGAATTTTCAATGATTTTGGTTATATGGCGAATGTGGAAAAATACCAAAAGACCGACCACTTTAATTTAATGCATGGAGTTATAAGGATGGTTAGGTTAGGTATATGTTCCCATGATCCACCAGAACCGGAGGGATCTTCCCAGGGACAATCCAATAGATAGATTAGAAGTCCTTAGGAATGATTGAAAAAAGGAGAAAAGTGAGAAAGGGAAAAGTGCCGACTGAGACTGAGCTAGGACTGGAACAAACCCAACAAGATTCTAGTAAATGAAGTCTCGGTAAGCACTGAAGGGGTTGAAGAATTAAAAAAAAATGAATTGAGAAAGGGTGAAAAGAAATAGCCCTCCAATTATTCAACCTTAGGGCAGACTCCGGGTTCAACTCATATGCTACTGATTGTTGCTAAGGTAACATCGGTATTGAAGATTAAGACGTCATGGACCCAGTGACGCACTGCACTAAACCTTCCAGCCACTCAAGTTCTCTTAAAAGAGCTTGTTTCATTCTCACAGGGAACTGGTGTAAACTATCAACTAGTCTCTTAGAGCTAGTTGATATTGAAACAGGAGACTCCTCCCTAGTCTCCGCATAGGATAACCAATGTGCACTTATCGAGTCTAGAGCCAAGAGATACATCAAAAGATCTCATAGGTACACTTGATACTTATACACCGGTGGTTCAACATTAAGGGCACCAGGTGTAATATTTCGAGTCCTACGTAGATCCTAGCAATCTGCCTAGAACACTTATGAGGGAACGTACATAAGTATTTCCCAATGATTGAGTGGAAACTCCTGCCAGGGTCAACATCAAACAGCCCTGACAGCAGGTCACTTCGGTAATCTCTTGTAGGTTACGCTTAGTGTGTTCGGTGGTGTTCCAAAAGGTCTACAGTCGTTGGGTGATCTCCAGCGACTCACCTAATCGTTGGTGTACTTCGATATGTCAGTGAAAGCCCTTTCGGGGGCATCCGATTGGGAACGGCCTTGGTAAGGATTAGAGAAAGTCTTCACACTATGCTGTTGACGATCTCGAAATCCAAACTTGTAAGTGCCGGTATGTTTATTACTAACCAAGTTTTATGCAGCTCAACATACCAAACTTACCATGTTCACCACCATCACTCTAGTTCCACATGCTCATACCAACATCTAAAAGGAGACGTCAGAACTGTTCAACCGGGAAGATCTACTCAACAAAGATGTATGGGCATGTTGGAAAGGCGTAATCACACCAAAGACAAAGAAGTTGACGATTGATGCCGATTGCTGAAAAGATGCAGATTCATCATCTCATGCTTACACTTCAACATCATAACTCAAGATATCATGATCAAGGAATGGGCTTCGACTATGCTTCCACAACTCTGATGCAGAAGATCATGATCCAGAAAAGTGTAAGCATGACATCACAAAGACAATCACAACATCACAAAGAGACACATACACTCAAAGATGACTTGAAGCTAATTATATGGATGAAGAGCGAAGAGCAAAGTCAAAAGATCATCATATACATCAAGGAAGTCATCTTGAGTCGTTTATCAATGAAGAATCAACAACTACGAGCTACAAAAGAATCTACAAAGATCTCAATGCAAGAATTCAAGAATTTTTCCAGGGGTGACCTCCCTTAGGGGGAGATTGTTAGGAATACGCTTTTTGTATAAGAAAGATTCGGTCACCCCAGATATGATTAAGCATTGTTTAGCTCGTAGTAGTTACATTAGTTAGTTAAACGTAGTTTAGAATTAGATTATTTCGCGGAAGAAGGACGGGTCTTTACCCACTGTATACCTGATCCGCAGCCCAAGTGGCACGCCCTAGTGGCAAAACCCATGTATTTAAACCCCTTTCCATCCTTGGAGAGGGTAAGCCTTCTCTCATAATTCTATTTTCTTTTTTTTTGTTTTTCTCTCTAAGGCTTCACCTCTTTCTCTCTCTAACTTTCTCTCTCTACATTTCTTTCTTTCTTTCTTACTTGCAACGAATCATACGACAAGGTTATTCGTGTTTGTGATGTTATCTAGTGTCCTACAGTTTGGGTTATTTACCTCGTCACTCCTATTATCAAGATCACCTATACTCTCATCATGTGTTTTAGTAGAACCTAACCCTAACATTTTCCCAAGTATCTCATGTGCTTCTCTAGGTATCTCAACTTCTATATCCGAATCATATGGATCATGACTGCTATATTCAAATTACCCAAAAGATTCATCATGTGTTTCTTTAGATTCATCGTCATCGATCAGAAAACCTAAGTCTTTTTGATCAATGTGATCATGCTCGGCTAGATCCCCCAATCACATCAAGATCACCTAAGTGTTCACCCTGTATTATGGTAGTGCCTAACCATGACATGCAGCTAGGTGGCTCAATTCTACCCTCATCCCCAAACAAACTTGTTTCATGATCCTTGAAATTTGTGGTCAATTGACTTGTATTAATGTTTGTTGGGTTGTCTACCAAATAATAATATTGGGCACAATTCTCAATAGCTTCCCATGCTTTTTC